>MDKI01010620.1:0-13734 GCA_005239505.1 Nicotiana paniculata | reverse complement strand
CAAAATTTGTGCGCGGGGAGGAAGGCGCAGTGGGGTGGGTGGGGGAAGTGGGGTAGGGTTAGGTGGGTCGGTGTGAGGGTGTGGGGTGGGTGGGTGAGAGTGGGGAAGGTTGAGAAGGAGTTTTGAAAAATGTTTTCTCTTCTCTTGAAAATGAAAATATTTTCCTCCAATTGAAGGAAAATGATTTATAAGGAAAATATTTTCCAAAACATTTAAGCCAACCAAACATGAAAAAATTGAAAAATATTTTTTGAAAAATATTTTCCTTCATGCCAAACATATTCTTAGTTTATATTGAGATTCAAAAGTCTTCTTTATATTTATAAATTTTGTGTCTGGTCAAACTAAGGCACATAAAATGAGGCCCAGACACTATCTCATTTATGCTATTCAAACTCAGACTTGATTTCACACGTTGGCTTATATATATGTTGTTTTCTTATAAATATAGCCTCTAAATCTCTCTCGTATGAGTAACAACACACAGCTCTCAAGTTTGAGAAAATGGCCAGCTCTTTCTCTACGACATGGGCGGCTCGACGAAGTTTGTAATCTAAAGTAAAAATTTATGAGGGGCTTTAACCTTTTTAATATTTTAATTTTATTATCTGAATTTTAGAGATTAGTTTTCTTAGATACAAAGTTATTATAGTAAGTTTTTTATAATCTATAACTCCTAATAAGTATTTCTCAATTGACAATATAGTTGATCCATTTAAACTTTCTTGTGACATTGTTGTTCTTAGGTAAGATTTTATCAATTTTAATTTTGAAAATTTTCTTCCGCTGAAGTAACGGTAACATGAGTTATGAACATTATTCCATAAGCAATTTAGACATTTGGAAAAGAATTAAATCTTTTTATTTGATTAAGTGCATCAACTAAACTGTTATCTTCTAATTGCACTAATTTCTTTAATACTTTTAATTCAGAAAATAAATCTAAATCATCAGTATCGAATTGCTTGTTATTCTTTAAGGAACATTCAAGATTAAGGCAATAATTTTTTTAAATTTTCAACATCTAGTGATCTTAGATTTTACTGCCAAATAGAAAACCAAAAATATTTTCATATGCTTCGAATTGTTCAAATCTATCTTGAAGTGATAAAATAGCCATGTCTATTAATTATAAAATTAATCAACTCTAAAAGACTCTTCGAACGATTTTGAGATTTCATTATCAACATTCGTATCAAATTGTTACTTCCTATATATCATACGTTTCTTACGAAATTCAGGTACGATATTCATTTCAAGTGCAATTTCCTTGGTAGAAATCATAGCAATTTTAAATTCTTCTTCTCTATATTTCATATATTTGTTAAAGAAAAAAATCAAACTTTTCACTTTACATAACTCTATTTTAAACGTATACATAGTCTATTAGGTGTAACAAAAAATAAGGTCCAACAAATATGAGACCTAAAACGATTGCTTTACTTGGTTTATGAAGGGTCACCCTCCTCTACAATCCCCAATAGCCAAAAAGTAGTTTTCCGTATTTCTTTATTCATAATCTTTTTCTTGTCTTCTGCACATAGAAATCACTATTTTAACTCATTTTTGCAGGCTAGAAGGTAAGGTAGCATTTATAACTGGTGGAGCTAGTGGCATAGGAGCAGCCACAGCTAAGTTATTTGTTCAACATGGTGCAAAAGTTACAATTGCAGACATTCAGGACAGTCTCGCAACTAGCGTAGTACAAGAGACTGGCACAGAGAAGGCATTTTTTGTCCATTGCAATGTCGCGATTGAATCAGACGTTCAAAATGCAGTGGATGCAACAATTGCTAAATTTGGTAAGCTGGACACAATGTTGAGTAACGCTGGACACAATGTTCATTAACGCTGGTAATTTAAATGTCGATTATGACATAATTAAGAACGTGTTCGATGTAAACGTTGTTGGCGCGTTCTTTTGCGCGAAACACACTGCTAGAGTGATGATTCCAGTTAATATCAGAGGTGCCATTGTTTTCACAGCAAGCGCTGCGACAGTGTGTTTATGGTACTGACGTCCCGCACACCTATTCGGCCTCGAAAAATGCACTTCTAGGATTCGCAAAGAACGTTCGAGTCGAATTAGAGGAGTATGGGATAAAAGTTAACTGTGTTTTCTCCGTATTTCATTAGCACATTACTTGTACTAAACAGAACAGGAATAGACAAACAAATGGCTGACAAATTTTTGCAGAAGCAGGAAATTTGAAAGGAGCATTATTAGATGAAGAGGAGGTGGCAAAATCAGTGCTATATTTGGTAAGTGATAATTCCAAATATGTGAGTGGTATGAATCTCGTTCTTGATGGTGGTTTTAGCACTACAAATGTGGCTTTAAGAACGACCTAAAACAAACTGTTTCCACCAACTATAAACAACGCAGTGTAACCATTTGCTTGTAAAAGCAAATCTTATTACTACTAGATGAGGTGATGCCCGTGCTGAGCACGGGCCCAACGCTGTAACTTAGATGTCACTATTCATGTTATTATGATCCAAATTTCTTTCTGTTGGGTATCATGATGACACCTAGTCTTAGGGACTAGGTAAGCCTAACATTTCCACTGAACAACAACAATAATAAAGGAAATTTAAAATTTTCGAAATAGAATTTTTTTGACAGAGTTTACATTTTTCCAAAACCCGGTAAATACAAGTCATAAGCTTTACGAAATCTTTCTATCAAATCTAAATACAACTGTCCAGGAATAAGTACAGTTGAATAGAAATAAAACAGGAAGGTGACTCCAAAGCCTGCAAACGCAGCAACAGGCTACCTTGAATCTCCTCAGCAATGATCTGCGCAGCTACCAACAATAATAACCTGAAGCTGCACACAAAAATGTGCAGAAGTGTAGTATGAGCACACCACAGCGGTGCCCAGTAAGTATCAAGACTAACCTCGGTGAATTAGTGACGAGGACTAGTCAAGACACCACCGGTCTAATAAGTAGAAAGGCATAAATGCATAAAAGACCGAAATATAATATCTATCTAAAGATTTTTCAATATAAATAACGATACGATCGAATAATACGGCAGGAAAATTCAATAATTACGATCAACGGACAGCATAATAGAAATACGCAAAGAGAATGGAAAGAATGCAATCAAAATAGCGAGAATCACAACCCAATAAAACACTAGCAACTCAACACTGCATCAATTTATCTATGGCAGGCCTTAGCCAATAAACTCAATAAAACTGGTCAAACTTCAAATGAAAACCTTTAAATCGCGAGTTTATTTTGAAAGTTTTAAAGATATAATCATTTCGAAATCGAGAAATTTCTTCTTTGAAAAATACTTTGTCGGATTGCATATTTATATATTTTTAATAAGAGAAATATTAACAACACAGTCTCTTCAAAATACGTGGTATTCAAATATATTTTTCCAAGTACTGCTCTTTCAAATATCATCAAAATACGTGATATTCAAAAATATATGTTCCCAAGTACTGCTCTTTTAAATAACATCAAAATACGTGATGTTCACAATATATTTTCTCAAGTACTGCTCTTTCAAATATCATTATTCTGCAAGACAAATGCTTTTCAAATATACTTTTCAATATATATATTTATATCTTTCGATCCAATTCTCCTCAATCATAAAACTATCGGAGCTCAGTCCGCAACTCAGAAATTGTCATACAATGCAGTACAGGGGGAAAGCTCCCGGATCTCTGTCCCTAGTCCAAATTTAAATATGCGATGCAGTACATGGGGAAAGCTCCCGAATCTCTGTCCGTAGTCCCAATTTAAATATGTGATGCAGTATAGGGGGAAAGCTCTCGGATCTATATCCGTAGTCCCAATTTAAATATACAGTACAGGGGGAAAGCTCCCGGATCTTTGTCCGTAGTCCCAATTTAAATATGCAATGCGGCCACTGAGGAAAACAACCATAATGCAACAAAAACAACATATATTGCCACAACCGGCATGAAAGCAAATAAGGCCGGATACAAAGTGCGATGAGCAAATCAATACAAAGCTTAAATCACAAAAGTGGTAACTAGCTCATAAGAAGTAGCCACTGAAAAGAATGCCGAGTACAAAGAGAGAACAACATAACGAGGGGAGGACAAGGCAAATATGGCAAAGATTCTACATATTCAAGTTCACAACCAAGAAACAATATCATCCCGGCAAGGGAGTCAGCTATAACCAATCTCACTTAGATAATTATCTTCACCGAATAAACTCAGTTTGAACAAATGCTCAGTAAATAGGCAATATCAAAGAATACCATCAACACGAGCGGTCATCAACTAGACCCAAGTAATGCTTAAGAGGAAAATCATTTAAGTCACAAGGTACGACTCACGGGCATGCTTGCTCAACGTATAGATATTCCAGTTTCTTATTAGACATTTATAGAGCGAGATAATACTAGTTCTAGTCACATAGGTTGTGTATGAAAGAAGATATAGCATGACGGTAGGAAAATAAAGTCTTCATTTAAGTCAATTAAGATCTTATAAGAAACAAGGAATGCCAGGCAAGTACGTCTAATTTGAACAAGAAGAGTTGAGACTGGAAACCAATAATTAAGATATAACAAGTTCAATTCATGTACGGGGAGTATAAGGACCCAAAATCCCTGAAGGGAAATCTATTTGCAAACAAGTTCGAGTACACACTCGTCACCTCGCGTACGCGGACTACAATCAACATAGAAGACTCAATCCTAAGGGGTAGTTCACCCACACAAGGTTAGGCAAGATACTTACCTCGACTCCAAGAAATCCAAATCAAGCCTCTAACACCGCTTTCCTTACGAACTCGACTCCAAATACATCGTATCTAGACATAATCGACTCAATAACATCAATAAATGCGAAACAATTCCATTTAAATGCCTAATTATAGATTTCCCAACATTCTTCTAAAATTTCTAAATATCGACCCCGGGCCCGCTTGGTCGAAACATGAGGTTCAAACCAAAACCCGATCACTCATTCACCCATGATCCCGAATATAATTTATTTTGTAATCCGACCCCAAAACAAGTTCAAAATCCTAAATATTCAAAAAGCCCTAACTCTACCCAAAAATCCAATCTCTACCTTTGATTTCATGTTTTTAGGCCTAGAATCTAATAGATGTTAATGAAAATGGAAGAAAACGAGTTAAAGATTACTTACCTAAGAGATTATGGTGAAGAAGATCTTCAAAAATCACAAATGGGGTTTGGAAATGAAGATGGTTTATGAATTTTGGTAGAAATCTCGTAATGGTTCTGTTTTTAGACTTAGAAATAACTGGGCGATTTTACTCAGTACGATCGCGGCACGTGCAGTGCGTTTGCACAGGCTATCCTAGCCTTCCTTCCGCGATCGCGCCCCAACTGGTGCGTTTGCATAGGCATTCGCACCACCCAGTTCCCCAGACCTCATGACCTTGTGCGTTCGCGACTAGTTGATGTGTTCGCATAGGGTCTTCTCCCTATAGGTCTGCGTCCGCGCCCTTGGGGTTGCGTTCGCATAGAGTAAAGTTTACCAAGACCACCAGACCCCACACTACCATGTGCTTTTCCACTCCTTTGAGTTCGTCGCATAGGTCATTTACCTGGACACCAGCAACAGCAATAAAACAGCAGATTTTTACCAAGTTTTGCACTCCGACACTTACCCGGAACTCACCTGAGCCCTCGGGGCTCAAAGCCAAATACACACAATCTCACAAAAACATCCTACGGACTTATTCAATTAATTAAACCACCCAAATAACATCATAAACATCGAATTAAACCTCAAAATCTATAGAAATTCTCAAAAACTTCATAAACTTCAAATTTTGCATTTAAGGCCCGAATCACGCCAAACGAAGTCCGTTTATTTCCAAACTTCACAGATAATACATATAAAACATATTGAACCTGTTCCGGGATCCGGAACCAAGATACAGGCCCGATATCACAGGTTTCACCTCAAATTTCTTTTTTAAAAACCTTTATATTTTTCAGAAAACAATTTTCTTTAAAAATTCATTTCTCGGGCTTGGGACCTCGGAATTCGATTTTGGGCATACGCCCAAGTCCCATATTTTTCTACGGACACTCTGGGACCATCAAATCACGGTCCGTTTACCAAGAAAGTTGACTAAAGTCAACTTTATTCAAATTTCTAATACAAAATTATCAATTTTTCACATAAAGGCTTCCCAACTAGACGCCCGGGCTGCGCACGCAAATTGAGGTGAGATAAAAGGAGGTTTTCACGACCTCAGAACATAGAATTAGCTAGAAATATACGGGATAACATTTTAGGTCATCACAATCTCCCCCTCTTAAACAAACGTTCGTCCTCGAACGTGCTAAGATTCACTTTGAACTCATCCAATCACTGATTGCACATTTCCAACACACACACGCGGGTGATCCCACGTCACCCCAACCTACATAAGCCTGATGACACCATCACAACTGCCATATAACCTTCTCACCATCATTGATAAGCCTCATACCTCAATTCCTCAGTTTCTACTCATTTCCAAAAGACCTGATTCTCAATCCATATCCGGCATTAGCCTCAACCAGCTGCATCAACTTAGGTCTACGCCCATAAGGCACGACCACACAACATATCACATCACACACAGGCTCAATAGCACTTTTGATCACCATAACCGCCCGAAATCAACTCAACATTGGCAATTAGTCCCACATATGGAAGAACTCTCTGTTTCAAAATCCCATAATACCGATAATGATGCAATAAACACGAAGACCTCATCAATGGACACCCGAATCACCGAGTCACAGCTAACACCACCGGGCACACATCCCGCAAACGGAACTAAAGAAGCACATAACGAAATGACTGAGTATGAAAGATAGAAGCATATAAAGGTACTATCAAACAAGCCCATAGGCATAACTCTCTATTAGTACTGACTTACCAAAATCCATATAAGAAGGAAGAAGCAAAGCATATGAACAAATCACAAGGATCCCATCCTGTCAAAAATTCCACCGCTGTATTCAGCCCGTTCCAAACATATGAAATCACAACGAATCATGAGGGTCTCACCCTCACTCTACAACAGATGTCGAATATATATAATACCAATATAGATCTCTCGCTAATTCACCTCAGCTAACAAAATCATAGCGCTCACTTACTCACATCTCAATGGAGTATCAAATCACAGCTCGAAAACAAAATACTCGGGAGAGTCACATAAAGCTTACCACGAATGACGGCATGGACTCACTTCCAGTTTCACCACTAGCAAGGATGAATAAAACAATGATAGACACGACTACTACTCATAAAATCTCCCAACAGGAGCAAGAAAAAAAAATAGAGTGCAATACATGAAACTCACTCATAAATGAGACAAGAAATAAGGGAACTCGTCCCGATCGGCAGAGCTGTAATGAAATACAATAGGTGCCCCTTTGCAATACATCAAAACATACCTGGGTGATGATATCTGTCTCAACGACCTCTATTTACCAACACAACAATGATTCGGGTCTCCCCCTCTTAGGCGCCCTCTACTCACCTGAACACCCTACTATAACTCTCTCACCCGAACACCCTGCTATAACTCTCTCACCCGAATCCTGGAACAATCTCTCACCGTGTGGCTAACATCCCCACACAGAAAAAAATCTCTTTGCCGATGTGGCTGTGGAAGACATACGATACGGATTCTCTGAGACCCATGAGTATCTGAAACACTCATATGCGAAGTTGGTAATGCAATTGAACTGGTTGACCCAAGATTCTTTATCATGTCTGATTCACTTAATGAATCTACGGACTAGCCTCCTAACCGAAGCAAACAAGTGGGGTGTATATCTGGCCAACTCACTGAATCTGACGGCGTACTCCAATGGTGACATAGCGCCCTGACGCAACTGCTTAAACTCCATGCGCCGTACATCCCGACGGAACTGAGGTGCAACCTCCCTCAAAACATCTCAGAAAAATGAATACATGCTAGTAAAGATAACTCGGCCAGGCTACCCCAACTCATATGCCTCCACACTGATCAATCCACTACTCTGGACCTGAGACGTGACAAAAGCAATCCCGCTCGCCTCCACAATACCTGAAGTACGAAGAATATGGTCACACTCTCCAGAAAAACCCTGGGCATTACCCGCCGCCAATCCACTGAAAGATAGAAGGGTGGTACTTCCAGTACCTCTAAATCACAAGGTGCTCTACCTCCGATGTTGCTGTACTAACCACGGGCTGAACTGAAACCACATGTTGTGCTGTCATGACAACTAGAACTTGACCAATATGATCTCGCTGCTCTGGAGTGTAAACGGTGGGAGTCTGAACTCCTCCCCTTATCTGTGAAGTAATTGATGCATGAAAAATCAACCCTTCCTGAGTCGATATACCAATTGTACTCAAAACTGCGCTCAGGTCGCCTGAAATCCGAGGTAGCAACAGGCACCCTCAGTACCTGTCCCCCAACTAGAGCTACTGGCGACTCCTCAACGGCTGCTCCGGTAGGCATCTTAACTGTGGCACGTGTTCCTCGTTGGCCTCTGTTTCTGACCCTTGTGACATTTGCTTCGGGGTAACATCATCTGGAACCATCGCTCGTGTCCTCACCATCGGGAAGAGAATGGATCGATAATTTCAAACTTCAAGATCAATGAACTCGCACGATAGGAATGAGGGAAGTGAAATTGTCTTAATAGTTCCGCAGCCTCTCGAAGATAAGTACAGATGTCTCCGTACCGATCCGCAAGACCCCACCAAATCCTCTTATGACTCGTAGTACCTATGAACCTAGAGTTCTGATACCAACTTATCACGACCCAAATTCCCCTCCGTTGGGAATCGTGATGGCACCTAGTCTTAGGGACTAGGTAAGCCTAACATTTTCACTGAATAACAACAATAATAAAAGAAATTTAAAAATTTCGAAATAAAATTTTTTGACAGAGTTTACATTTTCCCAAAACCCGGTAAATACAAGTCATAAGCATTACGAAAAATTTCTATCAAATCTAAATACAACTGTCTAGGAATAAGTAAGTACAGTTGAATAGAAATAAAATAGAAGGTGACTTCGAAGCCTGCAAACGCAGCAGCAGGTTACCTTGAGTCTCCTCAGCAATAATTTGCACAGCTACCAACAACAATAACCTGAAGCTGCACACAAAAATGTGTAGAAGTGTAGTATGAGCACACCACAACAATGCCCAGTAAGTATCAAGACTAACCTCGGTGAATTAGTGACGAGGACTAGTCAAGAAACCAACGGTCTAATAAGTGGAAAGGCATAAATGCATAAAAGACCGAAACATAATATCTATCTAAAGATTTTTCAATATAAATAACGATGCGATCGAATAATACGGCAGGAAATTCAATAATTACGATCAACGGACAACATAATAGAAATACGCAAAGAGAATGGAAATAATGCAATCCAAATGGAGAGAATCACAACCCAATAAAATACTAGCAACTCAGCACTGCATCAATTCATCTACGGCCGGCCTTAGCCAATAAACTCAATAAAATCGGTCAACCTTCAAGTGAAAACCTTTAATCGTGAGTTTGTTTTGAAATCTTTAAAGACATAATCATTTCGAAATCGAGAAATTTCTTCTTTGAAACGTACTTTCTCGGAATGCATATTTATATATTTTTAATAAGAGAAATCTTAACAACATATTCTCTTCAAAATACGTGGTATTCAAATATATTTTTCCAAGTACTGCTCTTTCAAATAACATCAAAATACGTGATGTTCACAATATATTTTCCCAAGTACTGCTCTTTCAAATATCATTATTCTGCAAGACAAATGCTTTTCAAATATACTTTTCAATATATATATTTATATCTTTCGATCCAATTCTCCTCAATCATAAAACTATCGGAGCTCAGTCCGCAACTCAGAATTTATCATGCAATGCAGTATAGGGGAAAGCTCTCGGATCTCTGTCTGTAGTCCCAATTTAAATATGCGATGAAGTACAGGGAGAAAGCTCCCGGATCTCTGTCCGTAGTCCCAATTTAAATATGTGATGCAGTACAGGGGGAAAGCTCCCGGATCTCTGTCCGTACTCCCAATTTAAATATGCAGTACATGGGGAAAGCTCACTGATCTCTGTCCGTAGTTCCAAATTCAATATGCAATGCGGCCACTGAGAAAAACAACCATAATGCAACAGAAACAACATATATTGCCACAACCGGCGCAAAAGAAAACAAGGCCGGATACAAAGTGCGATAAGCAAATCAATACAAAGATTTAAATCACAAAAAGTGGTAATAACTATCTCATAAGAAGTAGCCATTGAGAGGAATGCCAAGCACAAAAAGAGAACAGCATAACGAGGGGAGGACATGGCAAATATAGCAACGATTCTACATATTCAAGTTCACAACCAAGAAACCAAATCATCCCGGCAAGGGAGTCAGCTATAACCAATCTCACTTAGACAATTTGCTTCACCGAATAAACTCAGTTTGAAAAAATGCTCAGTAAATAAGCAACATCAAAGAATACCATCAACACGGCCGGTCATCAATTAGACCCAAGTAATTCTTAAGAGGAAAATCATTTAAGTCACAAGGTACGACTCACGGGCATGCTTGATCAACGTATAGATATTCCAGTTTCTTGTTAGACATTTATAGAGCGAGATTATACTAGTTCTAGTCACACAGACAGCGTATGAAGGAAGACATAGCATGACGGTAGGAAAAAACAAAGTCTTCATTTAAGTCAATTAAGATCTTATAAGAAACAAGGAATGCCGGGCAAGTACGTCTAATTTGAACAGGAAGAGTTGAGACTAGAAACCAAGAATTCAGATATAACAAGTTCAATTCATATACGGTGAGCATAAGGACCCAAAACCCTTGAAGGGCAATCTATTTGCAAACAAGTTCGAGTACACACTCGTCACCTCGTGTACGCGGACCACAATAAACATAAAAGACTCAATCCTAAGGGGTAGTTCCTCCACACAAGGTTAAGCAAGATACTTACCTCGACTCCAAGAAATCCAAATCAAGCCTCTAGCACCGCTTTCCTTACGAACTCGACTCCAAATCCATAGTATCTAGACATAATCGACTCAATAACATCAATAAATGCTAAACAATTCAATTTAAATGCCTAATTATAGATTTTCCAAAATTTCCAAAAAGCGACCCCGGGCCCGCTTGGTCGAAACACGAGGTTCGAACCAAAACCCGATCACCCATTCACCCACGAGCCCGAATATATAATTTTTTTTGGAATCTGATCCCAAAACAAGGTCAAATTCCCAAATATTCAAAAAGCCCTAACTCTACCCAGAAATCCCAATTTTTATCTTTGATTTCATGTTTTTAGGCCTAGAATCTTATAGATGTTGATGAAAATGGAAGTAAACGAGTTAAAGATTAATTACCTAAGAGATTATGGTGAAGAAGCTCTTCAAAAATTGCCTATTGGGTTTGTAGTAGAAGAGGGTTTATGAATTTTGGTAGAAATCCCGTAATGGTTCTGTTTTTAAACTTAGAAATAACTGGGCGATTTTACTCAGTGCGATCACGGCACGTGCAGTGCGTTCGCACAAGATATCCTAGCCTTCCTTCCGCGATCGCGCCCCAACTGGTGCGTACGCACAGGCATTTGCACCACCCAGTTCCCCAGACCTTTTGACCCTGTGCGTTCGCGGCTAGTTGATGCGTTCGCATAGGGTCTTCCCCCTATAGGTCCCATATTTTTTACGAACCCTCTGGGACCGTCAAATCACGGGTCCGAGTTCGTTTACCAAAAATATTGACTGAAGTCAACTTTATTCAAATTTCCAATACAAAATAATCATTTTTATCAATTTTTACATAAAGGCTTCCCGGCTATACGGCCAGGCTGTGCACGCAAATCGAGGTGAGATAGAAGGAGGTTTTCACGACCTCGGAACATAGAATTAGCTAGAAATATACTGGATGACATTTTGGGACATCACATGTGAGCTAAATCAAATCAAAATATCCCGAAATTTTGAGAGAAAATGACAAGAATCAGATAGTTTTTCTACAATAACGTCAGACTTATGGTCATATTGGAAAATGGATAGCAACATACATGAAACATAATTAATACTATAACCTAGTGATAGACAATTCAATGCAAGGATGAAAAGTACCTAAATCAAGTCTCTAAAATCCAGGTTACCAACAAATAGGAAAATCCAGATTACCAACAAATATGATGCGTCAATTGATTTTGCAAATTATTTTTCTAGTAGTTTCTCTGTTATTTTCCTAGCATTCCCCCCCCCCCCCTTTCTTCTTCAGAAGACAACCTTATTGTTCTTTTGACCAATATACAATGACATGCACATCTATTGCTCTTCAAGGTGTATTTCTTTCCCATCTCCAGCTGTCCAACGTACAATATTCAAAAAGAAGAATTTAATATAAGAAGATTCAGATCTAAGATATTTCAACTCATGAAAACATTTTTATTTTATTCATATAACACAAGTGCAAAATCTCACAAGGGTACACTTACCAGTAGAAGAAAAGTTGAGATCTTTAACTTTCAAAACAAGCATTAAGAGTAGAAGAAAGAATCATTTCCATGATAATTGACACTCTTGAAGAATAAAATAACCTACTAAAATAATTCGCAGAGACTTTCTTTATTGAGAGAATTCAATTTCATATAACTCTATCAAATCGTCACTTAAGTAGGCAGCAATATGGATGAATAAATATAAAAGCTCTAATGCTACTTAGGATGAAAGATGTGAAAAAGATTTTGGACAATGAACAACTTCTAGTCAATGTTGCAGAGCATATTTTTGAGTTGTCCCATGCTTTGAACTAATATATTTGAAGTGACCATTATGCCCTTGGTCAACCTCCTCTTCTCTCTTTTATGTAATAGAAATAAATAAATATATATATATTATACAAGCAAGCAATGCCCTAATATATTTGAAATGACCATTATACCATTGGTCAACCTCATCTTCTCTCTTCTATATAATAAATATAATAGATATTTTCCTAGCATCCCTCCTTCCCCCCCCCCCCCCCCCCCCTCTTTTCTTCTTCAGAAGACAACCTTGTTGTTCTTTTGACAAATATACAATGTCATAACATCTATTGCTCTTCAAGGTGTATTTCTTTCCCATCTCCAACTTTCCAACGTACAACATTTAAAAAGAAAAAGTTAATATAAGAAGATTCAGCTCTAAGATATTTCAAATCATGGAAATATTTTAATTTTTTTCATATAACACACGTGCAAAATCTCACAAGGGTACACTCACCAGTAGAAGAAAAGTTGAGATCTTTAACTTTCAAAACAAGCATTAAGAGTAGAAGAAAGAATCAGTTCCATGATAATTGGCACTCTTGAAGAATAAAATAACCTACTGAAATAATTCGCAGTGACTTCCTTTATTGAGAGAATTCAATTCCATATAACTATATCAAATAGTCACTTAAGTAGGCAGCAATATGGATGAATAGATATAAAAGCTCGAATGCTACTTAGGATGAAAGATGTGAAAAAGATTTTGGACAATGCACAACTTTTAGTCAATGTTGCAGAGCATGTTTTTGAGTTGTGCCATGCTTTGAACTAATATATTTGAAATGACTATTATGCCCTTAGTCAACCTCCTCTTCTCTCTTCTATATTATAGAAATAAATAAATATATATTATACAAGAAAATAATGCACTAATATATTTGAAATGACCATTATACCCTTGGTTAACCTCATCTTC
>ML339637.1:0-35229 GCA_005239505.1 Nicotiana paniculata | reverse complement strand
GGCGTTTCAGCCCTAACGCCTGGCTAACGCCAGGTAGGGTTAGGTTGTTTGGCTCTGTCGCCCCGCTATCGCCCGGGTGTATCCTTTCGCGTATTTTTTGGCGTATTTGCATCCCTTTAGCTCCGTTTCCATCTCCACTTCACCTACACATGAAATAAACTCCATTAAGCACATAACAAGTGTATTTTTATCATTAATGCGCATAAAATGTAAGGTATATCACATGTTAAACTATGCAATTTAGTCTCGCATCAGGTATATCAAATAGTGTATCTACGGGATAACACGTTTAGGAATCATCTATATAAGTGTGAAGTGTATGTCGCTTCAAGGAGAATTCTGTAAGGCCAGTTCACTACGCACTTATGAACCAAGTGGTGTTCATGGCTGAAACGAACACAACAATGAAAACCAATGACGGTTAAGGATTGATTGTGTACTTATGATTATCTAGGTATACACCAAAACTCGATGGTTCAACGATATCAAATCTACTGATTGACCGAGTATATCCGACATAAGTTCACTACAGAAAGTTCAAAGGGAAACCTACTTATCCAGATGCGATTAATCCTTACTTGTGAATCACACATTTTTTTAATGCATTTTTTCATCATATAGACATTCCCCATTCATGTGGGGGATTGTTGCGTTTTTATTAATGGGCGTGAATGGGAAATGGAAGAGGCGCCTCTAGAATTGCACCTCTTCATCTCACCCTTTCTTTGTCTATAAATTTAGAGGCTTGGCCTCATTTTTTAGATTGAGAAAAATCTAAAAACTTCTCGTATTTTATACATTGTTGCATTGTTTTTTAAATAAACAAAGTGTTAAGTGTGATTTGCTCTGTTTGTTGAGTTTGTTGAAATTTTGTAATTTCGATTGCCAGTATTACAAAATATTTTTTCTGTTCTATCCTGGGAGAAAGTAATCCATAACCTTGGGCAACAGTGAGAGGATTAAATTCCTTAAGGACACACAAGCAACTTGTGGGCTCGAAAATTATTTTATGTTTTGTTTATTGAACTAACATTTCTTTACTTCTCTAATTTTTTGGTTTTGAACACAGATTATCAACAGTTCCAAGTGAATTCGATGTGAAACATGTCGTGAGTCGGCATTTTTAGAGTTAAAATGATGAAAGGCTATTTTTCTGCTATCCAAACATTAATACCACTTGTCAGCCCATTGAGCCTTAATATATTTGTCTTTCATTGGCAACCTTCTTTTGGAATCAAGTGTCTGTCAAGGTTTAAAGTAGTGCCCGTTTGAATTTTAATATCCAAGAAAAAGAAGAAAAGGTAGAATGAAAAAGAGAAAAAAAGAAAAATGAAAAAAAATGAAGAAGAAAAAAGAAGAAAAAGAGAAAGATCCTTATACCATGTAGTTGTTTGAACTTCGTTTGACCTGATTCTTGTTACCACAAGATACGTAGGCAGCCTTAAGGTTCGGTCCCGTCAAATAAAATATTTTATAATCCCACAAAGTCAAAACTGGGGCAATTTTTTAAAAATTCAAGAAAAAAGAAAAAAATAAAAAGAATCAATTTCTCTTATTTCGAAAACTTTGGCAAAGTTTTTAGAATGTTTCCAAAGGTTATAAATAAAGTAACCCTGTCATTACAATTTGAGCCTCTGTGCGGTCCTTTCTTTCTCATCTTGTCCAAAAGCCTTCACTACGGTCCAAATAAAAGTCCTTATCAGATCGATTCCTGAAAATGCCAAGTCGACCATGTTATGAGCTTATCAAGCTTTTTTGTAGAAATTAATAAGGATTGAATGGAGAGTCAATTTGCAAAAGTAAGTCAAAATTGAAAAGTGATAATGAATGAGGGCAAAGGGGAAAATGAGAGAGACTTGTTGGTGAAAACTTTTTGAGTCTCCACAAGTCGAAATGGTGAGATATGTGTGCAACAAAATACCTTTGATGAAAACATGCAACATCTACGGCACACTTGGAGGAGCAAAGTAGACTAACTCTTCAACATAAAGTAAGGATTTGACGAGTTAACAAGCATGAAAAGATGGACAAATCAAGTTATTGGTCTAAATGCATGTCACATTATGTTGCCTTATTCTTCATTTTAGATAAGGTCCCCGTTTACTCAGTGGAATCTCTCTCATCATACACCACTTTCTTTGGTTTTTATTTTTGCATTTGTTGTTCTTCTTCTTTTGCTCAAGACAAGAAAGAAAGGATTTTCGAATTGACCACAAAAGGGTCCTAAATTAGGAAGGGAGATGACCATTTTGGCAACTACGGTGAAAGAGATTATCAGTTCGGCAATCCAAGTAAAGGGAAATAACTTGTTTGGAAATAAAACTGAAAAGAATGAATTAATTTTGGGAATTTGAGTGAAGTGATAGGAGCAAGCTTGATCAAATCACATGGTCGAATCACTTTGGACTTTCTTTGAAAACAATACAAATTAACCTTGGAAAATAAAGTCAAACTACAATGCTTAAAAGGCAGCTTACAAGTTTGTCATGAGTCAACCAACTTTTTAAAAAAAAAACAAACTTTCGATGTTATTCTAATTGAAGCATATGTTGTTTGAGAATCTCATTACCTCTCAGGTATTTTCCTAATTGAGAAGACCTTTACCTCGTAGGCATACCCCTAATCAATATGAGTTTTAGCTTTCTTTAAGTTCATGAGTCACCCCTTAGTTTTTCTTAAGTTGTCAGTTTTTAGTTTCCTTAGATTGTTAATCTTTAGCTTTCCTTGAGTTTAGGGGTCCTGCCTGGAAATAAGGTCAGATTTTAATTTTCAGGACTCTCCTGGATTTAATTTTCAATTTCTCAGGACCCTCCTAGATAATAGGATTTAATTTTCAAGTTTTCAATACCATCCTGGATAATTTAATGAGATTTAATTGATTTCAAACTGGAAATTTTTTAAAGTTCTCAGTACCCTCTTGGATAATGGGATTTAATTTTCAAGTTTTCGGGACTCTCCTAGATAATGAGATTTAGTTTTAAGTTTTTTATTTCAAAATGGGAAATTTTTAAGTTCTAATGACCCTCCTGGATAATGGGATTTAATTTTTAAGTTTTCAGGGCCTTCTATATGATGAGATTTAGTTTTTAAGTCTTTAATCTTAGAAAATAGGATTTAATTTCTTTAGTTTCAAGACCCTCCTGGATAATGATATATAATTTTAAGTTCTTAGGACTCTCCTGAATAATGGGATTTAATTTATTAATTTTGTAAGATACTCCTAGATAATGGGATTCAACTAACGCTCACAGATGTTCCTGGTACAAACTGGGGCAGAATTTTTGTTTTGTTTTGTTTGTTTTGTTGTGATTGCAGGCACTCACCTGGAGAGGGTTAATATTTCAGAATTTGTTTCAAGTCAGTAGCCGGCGCATAACTGGAGAACAAGGGTATTCATTATAGAGTTGATTTCAAGCTTCAGCATGAATAGCAAGCACCCACCTGGAGAACGAGGGTATCTATTTCAAAGTTAATTTCAAGTCAGTAGCAAGCGCCCACTTGGAGAATGAGGGTTAATATTTTATAGTTGGTTTCAATTTTCAGCATTAGTAGCTGGTGTCCGCTTGGAGAACAATGGTATTTATTTGAGAGATTATTTCTAGTTCAAGTCAGTAGCAGGCGCGCACCTAGAGAAGGAGGTTATCTATTTCAAAGTTAAGTTCAAATCAGTAGTAGGCGCCCACCTAGAGAATGAAGGTATTCATTTCAAAGTTAATTTCAAGTTCAAGTTAGTAGCAGCGTCCACCTGGAGAACGAGGGTATTTACTTCAAAATAAATTCAAGTTCGGATCAGAACGTCAGGCATCCACCTAGAGAATGAGGGTATTCACTTCAAAAATTGGTTTCAAGCTCAAGTTCCCTTTAAGTTCAAGCAACAGGAGCCCGCTTGAAAAATAGGGTAAACTTTCAGTTTCATTCAAATTAGAAGCAGCAGGAGCCCACTTGAACAATAGGGTCAATTTTCAGTTTTCGTGCTAAAGATACTAGTGAAGATTCAAGGAAGATTCAAGTCAAAAAGTAGATATGATCTTGTATTTTTCTTTTCTTTTGCTGTAATTTTTATTTTTCATTATCGATGTAATGGCAGGGACTACGGACGAGAACCTCGAACGGTACCTCACTCGACTCTCTCTTAATCACATCATAATCCATCACTCTATCATTTCATCACTTTCTCTTTGAACTACACGTGACTTGATTCCCTTACAACTCGAGATATGTAGGCTGTTTAAAATCAGGATTCAATCGCACTCTCTTTCTTTAATTTTGGTTCTTTTTAAATAAGTGTCGAGTCAAAAAACTTTTTTTGTCGTTCTTTGTCTGAAAACGCTTCGTGTTTCCGGTCAAAGAGGGGCAGCTGTAGACATGTAATTTTTTTCCCTTCCCGAAATTTTATACATTTTAGTGCTTAGATATTTCTTTTACGTCTAATTTGCTATTATTACAAGTTTTGACTCTTTTGCTTTATTTTATCTTTAAATAAAAATTATAAAAATATTTTCCTTTATTTTAGCAGTTGATTATCTTATTAGTTTTACTTTTGAATAAAATAGAAAAGTTGGACCTGACATTTTATTTTTTCAAAAAAAAATTCAAAAAATATATTTACTTAGTTTAATTTTAAAGTTGTAGGCCTTTAATAAGTAATGAGTAGTATTTAAATTTCTTTAATTTGGCTATTTTTTCTCACAACAAACTCACCTGCACACACTCGCAATTTTGGAAAAGAGGACCATACGGTGAGAACTTCCGTCCCAAGCAATTCTTTCTTTTCACTCATCCTTAATTACGCTCTTAAGAACAAAAAAAGGAATATATAATAGATCAGAGATAGAGAGAGACGGACAGTGAGAGACATTTGAGAGTAGAGGGTCACAAAATTGAGGGAATGGACATATGAGAGTAACATAGAGAGGAAACGGCGAATAGGAGAAAGGGAATTCCTTTTCGGATTCCATTTTTATCTCAAAAGTAGACTTTCTTTCGACCTCTGCACATAGAGACGGCAGAAGACATCACCGCACATTGAACCACCATTTTCCTCTCCTTGTTTTCGTTTGAGGTCGAATTTGGGTTTTCGTTCGAAGGAGTCAAAGACGTTGATTCGGTTCCGGTCGTGATTTAAATTTTTCTTTTGCTTCAAGTTCAGCTCGTCGACTCTGAGCTCGACTTTCGCTCATTGATCTAAATCAAATGAAAATTACTCTGCTTTGAGGTCCACTCTTTCTTTCACTATTATATCTCTGATATGGTTGTGCTCGCTTCCTTGTGTTGAAGTTGCTTATTACTAGATTTCCATTGAGACGTTACTTGGAATGGCCAACATAACTAATTAAATTTAACTAGTGAAAAGACAAAATTCAAAGGTGAGCTTTTGGAATTAATGGATCGTGTTTACAGTAGTTTAAATTGGAAAGCAAGAATTGGGACTTCGAGAAAAATTGAATTTAGGACCAGGGTTGGATATTATAAGATAACGAATAGAAATTGATTTTAAAATGATTATGTTGCTTTACTTTTCTTATTTACTTGCTAGTAGTATGTTTAGGCCGACCACACTTGGGTAGGCAAACATTTATTTGAGTTTAAAGGTTGTCCCTTAGCTTATCCGAGTAATGCACCGAGGAACTTGTAAATATTTTTATTCTGGGGAATGCCTCGTCATATTATGTAAATAAAAGCCAAAGACGGGACGATGGTGAGGAAGCGTAATATAGAGCATTAATATTTTTACTTTTATTTCTCATTTTATTTTATTTTAGGTAGGGACGACCTCGAACCTCTTGTTTTTTTTTTTTTTTTTTTTTTTTTTTTTTTTTGTGTTTTGCTTCAATTTAATTATTTTTTAAAGCCAACTAGATTATTGTATGCGACTGTGACCTTCACGAGAATTGGGGAATATCTAACACCTTTCCCCTGAATCAAATAAACCCCCTTACTTAGAATTTTCGGTACAACCGATATTTGGAGTCAAATGTGTTTTAAAGGGAATTTGTTTTAAAATGATGATTTGGCACACCAAAAAATAAATGTCAAGTGTAACGGGCTGATGACTCCCAAGAGCTCTTATCGACGGAGTCGTTTAGCACCTCGATGTCGACTCATCACATTCTGGGGTTGAAGAAGGTCCCAGGGGTTCGGTTGTTCGCCTATTCAAGTGGTTGGCGATTCTGGAAAAGTTCTTTTTAACACGTCACTTTCGAATTTGAAAACTCATTTAAGCTTTAAAATCACTTTTATCTATTTTAAAGAGTTTGAGGTGAAAAAAGGGGGGTGACGGCTGGGATTTCAAGATCATCTCTGCGAAGCGTTTCTTTAACATTGCAGCCCGTAGTTGTTTATTATCTTTCTCCAACTCCCTAACATCAACAATATATGATCATAGGTGGTGGTATCAATCGAGATCTTCCTCTTCCTGCGGCAAGCCATATATGGGAAAAGGTCCATTATAGAATTTTCCTAAACTAACTAAATATTGAGTAGTTACTTCTCGACCAAGTATGGAAATTAACTTGCAAAACCTAGTTTGTTTCCTCATGCCCGAAAATTATTTTCTGCTATTTTATTTTTTCACCCAAGTGTTAAGCTCTTTTTTTTCTAAGTTGTAAATAAAGTAAAGTCAAAGTATGAATAATGTAATCTAGTCCTTTATGATTGTTATCGTAACCTTATTTTTGTGATTATCAGACTTTTTAGTTAAATTTTATTACTATATCTTTTATTCTCTATTAATTGTACATGTAGACTTTTTTGTCTTGATTTTCGTTAACAAAATATTTTCTGATTAAAGGCTTCGTCATCCCTCTTCAACTTCCACTTGCATTCACGAATAAGTGATACAATGTCGCCCGCTGAAATTCTTGTAAGCTCTCTTTACTAGGATTTTGGAACATGTATTGATGTTTTTCCCCCTTGAAAAGTTTGCAAAAGTGAGTCCTTTTGTCAATAAGTCTTAATCCTCAGGAAGTTTCATCCCTCTCTTACTACTCATTTTAAAAAAAAGTTCTATTGTAGAAATTTAATATATACATGTCCCAAACTTGAAAAATTGGAACATTTAGGGAAAATGGGGTTATTAAACCATTACTAAACAGCAAAATCCAAGATCACACATACTCGTTGTGGATGTGCGATTAACTGCAACTTGTGGCTGATTCGGTGTTCATAGAAAGCAAACAGCTTTCCTGGAGGACTGGGGTGGTATTTACATGAAAGTCATAACAGTGCTAAAGGAACTTGACCATGTTCAGATATCAAGTTTACGTCTATTTGCAATTCTTGAAAACCACAAGGAAATCCACTTAATGTCTAATCACTGCTCTGGAATCAGTTAGATGAACAGTCCTTGGCCCAGTGACCAGGCTTGCCACACTTGAAACAAGTGCTTGAAGTCGGGTACTTTACCCCTCCATCAGCAGCAGAGCGTTGAGAAGACGACTGAGGACAATCTTTTGCCCAGTGGCCAGCATTGCCACATTTGAAACAGGAAGAAGGGACTGAATTGTGGATTTTGTTGGTTGAGCCATCCATGTTTGGATAAGTTTGAGAGATATTAGATGAATTTGAGAAGCTAGCATTGGTCGTGTTGTCGTTACACCATTTGAAGAACCCACAACTTCCCTGAGAGCAGTAAACAACACATTAACAGCCACAAATACAATGATCAAACTATGAGAACTATTACCCTACAGCAGGCATTAGTATCTTGTATTTTATGGCATGACGGGTTCATCAAGTATGATTAATTACTTGCACAGCAAAAAGGTCTATTTTCATAGATATTTCTCCAGCACTTTAACTAAGATATTGATTCTAGTAACACTTTATTCAATAAAATCTGGATTGTGTTGTAACAAACTTATTTTCATTAAACACCAATTTCATGTATCCATCACCCATAAGATGCACTTCTCAGTGATAAGCAATTGACAGCTTACATCCTTCCAGGAAGTAGCAAAATACCAAGGGCCTTCAGCCACAAAGCTAGGCTTCATATGACAGCTTATGAGAAGAGAAGGGGAAGGGCATTTTATGTTGAATATTTAATAAGAATGAACAAAAGATTTTAATTCCCTTACTCCAAGATATGCTTATGGTTTACTTCAGTTGTTTACTACGTAATGTTGGTACTTGAATACAATAGCGATAGATCTCATGCCCATCAATCTTCTAGACTATTCTGAAAGTACCCATGCCTGAATGCATCTCTATTGGTTTATGCACTAAATCTCGGATCTATCCAGGCCAGGTTAGAGATAATGGCTGCACATTGTTCCATTCCAATTTTGCAGACTCGTGCTTAATGAACATAAAAAGATAGGCAAGACAGAAAAAATATAAACAGAACAAGTCATGACTGTCGTGACCAGCAAGTGGGTTTTCATTAAAATGAGACTGTTTTCAAGTTGCTACGATAGCTATAGACATTAGACAATATGGTCCTAACTGAGTAGATGAGATTAGGTCTCCCAACACAACAGTATCAGACCTAAACTAACATAGCTGGGCTATAATCTATAGGCAAGTTCCAATTAGTTATTTATATGGTAAAGCTTAAGACATTAGTTTGTGTACATATCATTGTGTATATTAAAATTTGTATAAAACAGTTTGATTAACTGACTAGAATCATGAATGCCTCTAAGGGGGCAAAATGTGTCTGGGGCATGACGGGAAATCCAATAGGTATCAAGGATTATAAGGGTCGAGTTAACCCTATTGTGAATCAAGCCCAATGACAATGAAATCTCACTAACCAGGGTGCTTTTCTAAATTTTATATATACCCCTTAATCACCGATTCTGCTAGCAATTCTTTATCTGGAATGTGCCAAGCATAGCGAATCCCTTGAGCAGCATATTAACTTGTCTGTTACAGACCTTAACCTGGAAATTGACCACTGAAGACAACTTTAGTGTACTCTTTTGCAGCTCATACATGTATTCCACTGCGATTCTTAGACCATGATACACACCATAACAGCTCGAGATAGGGTTTATACCCAATTCATAGAATAGGGTAAGAGAGCCTACAGCCTCGAATCATGCAACAGATATCAGGGCAAAAACATAAAGAAGACTTGAACCCTTGAAACCTAAAACCCTGAAACATTGTTCCTCTAAGACCTGAAAGGATGAAGCCATGAAATATGGGAAGGCTAGAACCTTATAGAACCTCACAACAATAAAACGTACCCACTTGTCTTGATGAAAACCTAATTGTCTAACAGGGGGGTGTGCGGACAATCTCCTACACGAAATATGAAACCATTGTCCTTAGCTTTACCACATACGCCCTCAACGTTCCAGCTAGTACGTCGATCCATTGCAAGCAACAACGCTAGTTGATGTTATATCATTTTATAACTTACCTCAAGGATATAAACTAACTTATTGACCTAACTATCATATCATCCCAACCTCTATGATATTTTGCTATTCATGCTTATAATCCACCAATTTTGAGTTAAAGCCGGTATAAAACACAGAAGTCAAGATGCGTCTATAGCTCAAGCAAGTATGCTACACACTCTCATACTGTCCAGGTTCTACCCTGAGCAAAATTAAGCTTCATAAATGACAGATGGCATTAATTTGAGTGTCACAGGATATTTGGAGTTAATTTGAGATTGTAATTTCTGTTTGACAACAGAGCAGAAATTAGGAGCAGCACATCAACGGAAGGCCAAAAAGGTTTTTTCCCAGCAGCATATTTTTTTGCAATCAAATGAGCCTATATTACACGTGCACACAACCAGGCACTGTGAAGCATTTCAAGTACTGAGACATTAAATCCCATTAAGCTGTGCAGCAGACTAGTAAAACAGTAAAAGGAATAGATCAAGCTGATACTAAACCTGATTAGAAGGGCAACGGTAGAACTGCTGACCAATATTTTTTCCTGTTTTGGCGGTCAGAACTAGGCATGTGCCAGAACCACATGGACATGACATCTCCGGAAGCGATGAACTAACAGAGTAACTAGGGCCTCGGGTAGTTGCAGTATTGGTAACAGAAGGTTGGTCACACCACTCGAAGAATCCACAACCACCATTCTCCTGAGAAAGTATTAAAATTCAGATTACAATAGAAATTTTAGCACTCACAAATTTTAGCACTCACAAATGCTTACGAAGAACCTTTTAGGTCAGCACAAAAAATATGCACTATATCTTTTTATTCACCTAGAAAGTTAAGGTACTATACAAATAGAAGCATGAAATTGTTGTACGTTATGTTGAAGTGATAATACCTGTCTGATGGGGCATTTGTAGAACTTACGGCCACGATTCTTCTCAGTATTAGCAGTAAGCACAAGGCAAATACCTAATCCACATGCACATTTCTTCTCAGGACAGCTCGTGGAATCATCATTCGGTGGATTAACATCGCAATCCCGGGCCCAGTGCCCTAATTTCCCGCACTTAAAGCACGAACCAGCAGCAGCATCGGAACTAGGCAAATAATTGCTATGTGCTTTGAAGCTGTTGTTAATCGGAGTAGAGAGAGCAGTAGTCGGTCCTTTTTGTTGGAATACGACGCTTTTGCTCCCTTTCAGAGCCGCGATATAAGCTCCTTCTTCCACACTGGTCGTGTTATTGGTATTGACGTTGTGCTTTGCGGTGGTGACGGCGGTGGTGGTGGTTAGGGCGGCGGAGATCCGGCGACGCTTGGCGGCGGTAGCGGTGGAAAGAGCTTCCGCTTCTGCTGCGGCTACCTGAGCTAGGAATTCTTCGTCTTCAAATTCCGCCATCTCTCTCTCTCGCTCTCTCTCTCGCTCTCTCTCTCTTCGACGGCAGATTTTGCGTAGTTTGCGAATTTCAAAATTTTGTGGCCTCAACTTACATTTCCCGCCAAGTTTTCCTTTTGTTTTTGTTTCTCTTTTTCTTTTTTTCTTCTTCTTGGAACATGCAGTTTTGGATGTGAACTGCACTTTCAACAATATGCGCATTTAACCTTTTAATTTGTCAGACTTAACAAATTTAGTCCAATCACAAACAACATCACAATTCACAATATACAATTCTGTTGAGATAAGTAGGATTACTGACCATAGTTAGTTAAGGTGGTTGTTTACTTTGAAAATGGTGTTAACAATTATATTTGTTTTGCTGGTTCTAAAAATATGTGATTTATTTTAATACCAGTTGTTAGGCAATAGATACTAAGTATAGATGAAGGGAATGAGATACGCAAACCAAATGTGCCACAAGACTGGGTCTCGAGCTGGCCGAAATCGGACCTCGAGGTCTGAATATAGCATTTAATGATGAATAACCGATGAAGGAACAGTGATATTAGGGACCTCAGGATAGCCTTTAATGATGAATGATGAATAATAAATGAAGAACAATTGAAAAAGATAATAAACAATATTTCAGCGCGTTTGGGCAAAGAGCAGATAATTTTCTATTATATTGAATGTATGTTCCTCTTATAAAATGACAAGAGTCCCTTTTATACAGAAGGGGGGAATCCCAACATAGTATATGTATAATATGACAAAGTAATGCTATTGGTATAGCTATTTAATGGCTCAGTACGGACTTATACTATTCTTGCAGACTTGGTCAGCTCTAATCACGTGCCCTTGGGAATTTTCGCCTTTCCATGACGGTCATCGATTTATATTGCCTTGAGGTCGAACACAGGAAACCTTCGATATGCTCCCTCGAGGGATACACCTCGGGACCAAGCTTCGAATTCTGTCCCGAGCTTCTCGAGGCCGGGCGTGGAATGCCACGGTGGCCTTAAAATCGGACTCTCCAATTTTGGTTGTATACAAATAGTCTCCGCGTTTCTTAGAATGAAATTATAAGGAAAGGTCTTGAATTCTTGCCTCTTCGATTTCCCATTATGACGTCATCCACGCGAGATCATTAAATGATATGACAGAAAGATTGTATAGAGGTCTTTGTCAACACGGTTCTCGAAAAGCCCACAACCCGCCATTGGTCGCCTTTTCGGCTCCTCCAATATACTTTAAGTGACTCTTATAAATACTTCAATTCCCTATCTTTTAAACTTTTACAACATCTTCAAACTTTCAAATCTTTGCTAACAGTTTCTTGTCTTCACCCTTCTTTTGTGTTCACCTTTTCATCAGCTTTCTTTGAAACTTTGCTATAACCATGGCCTAAACTTCCAAAACGGTCCCTCAAAAAGAGGAAGCCCCTACTTCGTCATGCTCGTCTAAGAGCAAAATAAAAGCTCCTACCCATATTGAGGAGTGCATTCCTGGGCCCTTTGAGACATCCTCTGATCTTAAAATTGATAAACCTACTTCGGTACTGGGTCGATGTGAGCCCATGTCTCGGTACATAAGTTTAGTAACCGATGCAAAGAGGGTAAAGATAGATTGCCGTTAGGGGGAGGCGGTGCAAGTGGAAATCCTTTCTTCTGAAGAAAGCATAATTACACACAAAGCTGGTTTCTCAGCATATATACGTACCCTTTTTACCTTGGGTCCCGTAAATTCTTCTTCTCCACCGATAGACCTGGTGATCCTCGATTTTTGCCGCCAATATCGAGTGACGCTTGGTCAAATTCATCCTTATTTCTGGAGAATTATCTATTTGATCAGACATTTCGCTAACATGGTCGAGGGGATGTCTTTTACCCTCGACCATCTGATTAGATTGTACAGTCCTCGTCTCTATCGAGGGGGACTAGTCAAGCTGCAGCGCCGAGCTACCAAAGCATTCTTTGCCTGTATTGATAAAGATAAAGATCGGGGGTGGATGAGTCGGTTAGTTTAAGTCAGGACCTCGGACCTCATCCCTGTCGAGCAGATGCCATTCCCTAAGGAGTGGATATGAGAAGTAAGCGTCACTACACCTAGCATGTTTCATCATCTGAGTGCCTTACTTTTCCCCTTTTGAACAAATCCCTTTATTTTCGAATTGATTCTCTTCTGATTGTATAGCCACCGCGTGGTTTCCCGGTGCAGTCGGGGACCTCACGGATTGGGTTAAACTCTTGGATACCACCTCCTCATACGATAAGCGCGTTTGGCGTGATTTGGCCAAGATGCGATGGCAGGCCAAAAATCATGGTACGCCCTTACCACTATCACTTATAAGTTCCTCATGAGTAGACTTCCTAGCGATATGTTTGATATTTTATGCTTGTGCAGGCCTCGGGGAAGCCTTTTCAATGAGATCGCCTCCTCCTGGCGAAGAAGAAACCCAAAGACCTGCCAAGGACAAAAAAAGAAAGGGGAATGCGCACGCAGAATCCCCGAAACCCAAGAGATCTAAGGCTCGAAAGCCCAAGACCGATGCTACGGTCTTAACATCGGCGGCTGCAGATAGTCTCTGTGCTGAATACGAAGACGATGACAGTCGCCCACTGGTGCATAGGGCAAGACGGAGCGTTGATGCTTCGAAGGTTGCTGGTATGAAGAGTGTTGAGTTGGAGGTGGCCGATACAGCCCTACCTCGTATTGAGGAGGCCCTCAAAGAGGGTTTATATGCAGTATTCGAGCCAACCGTCGGACAGGATACAACTTGTGTCGATGAGCACTTGGTTGGCGAATTCGGAAGCTCCAGTCCTGAGACTCTTCGAGGACGTGAGGAAGACCCGATAAAGGTTGACGCCATGGGAGATCTTCAATCGGGCCCATCGTTCTCACCAGGGAAAATACGGGATGCCCAAAATAGGGAAGTTTCTGGTGCAGGGGGTTCCCAGGGGGAGGATGATTTATTTAGAGATTACTTTGTCGGCGTCGAGGAGGATGCCAATCTCTATGCCTCCGTTATTATCGAGGAGGATGAGAGACTCCAAAAATAGGTAATTTTTTTCTTTGACACAACCTTCGTGCTTCGAGTTTTGGCCTTTGTCCTTTATAACTCCTTTCCTTTGCGGTGTAGGTCACGAAGCTGTATGACCAGGCCTTCTCCAAGTTACGAGATGAGATGGCTCATCGCGAGAAGGAGTTTGATAAGCTCACGTCGGAGTCGAATGAGCTGAAGACTTCGTATGTCCGAAAGGAAAAGGAGTTGATTGACTCTCGGACAAGCTCGGAGAAGGAGCTCCAGGAGCGGGCCAACTTCATCAAGCAGGTAGTTTGGTATTCACAAGCTCGCCTTTTGATTTCATGACTTGGTGTTGATTAGCTTGATTTGGTATTCGTATATTGAGTAAAAGGATGCCCTAGCAGGACAACTACGGGAAGAGGTCGTGGCCAAAGATGTCGAGATCCTTAAGTTGAAGCAGCGCGAGGATAGCATAGCCTCAAAGAGGGATGCTCTTCGGGAGGAGCTGGCCTCGACTCAAAGTCTTCTTCGAGGTTCCTAAGAGGAGGCTCACAAATTTAAGGCGCTTCATGCTGAGTCGGCTGCCGGATTGTCCACGGCCAAGTCTGAAGCCGATGCACTTATATTCTCATATCAGGAAGATGTTGTCGTAGCAAATACTCGGGCCAGGAAAATATCTGAAGAGGCCGAGCGCAAGTTGGCTCGTGCCGTTGCTCATGCTCATTTGGAAGCTCGGAGGCAGGCCTTTGAGGAGGTGCATGCCAAGGGTTTCGATCTCTCTGCCGAGATCGAAGAAGCCGAAGACTTGGAAGAGGAATCGGCAGTTCCGACTACTTCGGGCGAGGGCTCTGCGAGCGACTCGATAAGCAGCGAGGATGAAGAATAGAACATTTTGCTCCTTTTACTTACTTTTTTTGTATGCGGGCTCTGCAAGGGAGTTTTGTAAATGAACCTTTGTAAATATATTCTTGGAATGCAAAGGATTTTCTTGTTTAATGTATTCAAAGTTTTGCCTCTTAGTGTTCATGCAAAATATGAGCTTGAATTTTGATTTAACGCCTTCGAGCTTGGTCTCGGGATAACAGAGACCCTTGATACCAGGTTGGTAAAGAATCGATTTGAATCCTCGATCCCTTAAATGTTGTATGATAACGTCATTCTTATGAAATGACTGTGAAGTGACCGAGGTGGCCTCGTCGGTACATTTCCCGAAAAGTCATAATTGCTCGTCAGAGCTGATTGGCTACTATAGTTAATGAACGATTGTCGTTCTTATTATATATATATATATTCGCTTTTCCTTTCATTGAGGGCTTTGCTGCTTTGTGCAACTAACTTTCTCTATAGAGTTTCCGTTCTTGCACCAGTCCTTCAGCCATCTTAGTTCAAAGCTTTCTCCCGAGTTTTCATCTTCTTCTTTGCTTTGAAGGAGTTATGGCTATTATGTCTACATCCACTCATCAGAAAGAAGTAAGTCATTCCTCTGCTTCCCGCCCGACCGTTGGTACACGACCGGTGTTTGGCGAGCTAACCTAGAACTACTTTGTTTCGACGAAATACTTTACGATGGAGAAACCTCTCAAAGTTCCAAGCCATCGAGAACATGTGTCGAGGTTCATTCGATCAATAAAAGAGAGACACCTCGAAGCCGTGAGGAAATACTGCAGATGGGGGGAAAGGTGATGTTGCAGGTACCCTCCCAGGAGGAAGATATTATGGCCCATGTAAAGGGGTTTTTGAGCGTATATATGTACCCTTTTACGTTGGGTCCCCTCGATCGACTCGTGCTCGAGTTCTGTCAAAGATATCAAGTTACTTTGGCCTAGATCCATCCGTCTTTCAGGCGGATTGTGCTGATGATGAGGTTTTTTGCCGGAAAGGCTGAGCTCGACTTCACTCGTAGTCACCTTATTATATTATATCGACCTTTACATTATCGAGGTCTAATTATATTGCGACACCGATCCACCAAGCCCTTTATTGCCAGTGATGACGAGGACAGGGATCAAGGGTGGATGAGTCGATTCATTCAATTGAGGATTGTCGATATCATTCCTGCGGAGTTCCTGCCTTTTCCTGAGAAATGGAATTTCAGGCGTAAGTGACATGCTGTACTTTATTATTTTTGTTCTCGGTGGAGGTAGACTCCGTAAGAACGTTTTCTTTCTTTCTCCGCAACGATCCCATGGAAGCCAAATGAGGTCCTCGATCTTGCAAACTGGGCCCGCAAACTGGTTGCCTCTTCGACTTATGATGAGCGCAAGTGGCGAGACTTGTCGAAAGGCAGATTGGAGGCTAAGCACCATGGTATGTGTTGTGTAGACCTTCTCTCGAGGAGTTCTTTATGTACACTAATTTCTTTGTTACAGGCATTGGTGAATTTTCTGAGGTGAGATCATCCCTTTTTAAGGAGGAGGAAGGACCATCGCTTCGGAGCCGAGAAAGGATAACAAGCGAAAGGGATCCTCGAGGGACGAAGATATTCATAGTGAAGCGGGGCCTGCCGGAGTCATAAAGAAGATGCAACCACTAGGGAAGATCTTACATTCATTGGCCGACGCACGGACGGTAATGCAATTGAAAGGGACGGCTCTACTTCGACTGCTCGAACTGAGAAATCTCCCGAGGTTGTTAATCTTGTAGGACCCAAGGCCTCTAGCCTCGAGGGAGAGGTTCCTCAAGAGGGGAGAGAGAAGGTCCTTTACCACTGTTTTCTTCTCCCTTCGAAGGTACTTCGAGGGATGCCCGGGGCCGCCTATATCAAGCGGAGTCTCTAGTGATCACGTCCCCCTTCAGGGTGGTTCAACTGGGTCGATGAGACCAGACCAGCAGACGCGCACTCGACTTATGAGGAGGCAAAACGACTCTGTTCTGTGGTGAGCCTTGGTGACTTTTTGACCTTTTCAGCTTCGTACTTTCATCCTTTTAACCAAATCTTATTTTCCACAAGCCTTCGACAAACTCAAGTCTGAGTTGCTACACTGTGAGACTAGGTTGCGGAAAGCCTTAAACAGGGAGAAATATCTCAGGCTTCTTTGTGATAAAAAGACAAGAGAGCTGATACACCTTCGATCGCAGTTGAATCGAAGTCATGATTACGAAGGCAACCTCGAGAAACAAGTAACCTTTATCTTAATGGAATACATGCTTCTTCTCCCATCTTCGGAAACTAATGTTTCGGTATCTCAGTTGCATAGAAAGACAGAGAAGCTGGAATGCTTTCGAGGTGAGGTCAACCATGTTGATTCTGAATGCAATGAGTTGAAGGCACATATAGACTTTCATGTTTCGGCCAAAAGGAATGCTTTGGCTAAGGTCTCCTCCCTCGAGATACGACTTCGTATTGCTCGAGAGAGCAACTCGGTCCAGACTAGCAGGATTGCTAAGCTTGAAACAGATCTTTTGAAGATGAAGGTCGAAGTCGCAGAGGCTTGAGCCGAAGCTGAAGAGGCCCGAGTAAAGGCTGATAGGAGGGTGGGTGTCTACTTGAAAGAGGTTACTGACGCTCAGATGAAGTTGCGAGGGGATTCCGATTGATAGAAAGAAGCAATGAATATGCTCGATGTAGATCCCGGAGGGAGACCCTCGAGGATATCCATGATACGAGCTTTGATCTCTCGGAAGAGATAAAGCAGTCTAGGGCAGACGATATTAATGCCAAGTTTTCCTCTCTACCGACAATGAAGCCGATGTTGAAGATGAAGAGGAAAGAGATTTCGAGGATGCTAAGACCGAGGGTGTTGATGAAGGCAAAGACCCCGAGGGGGAGAAGACGAAGTCCCCGCTAATAACGATATACTAGGTCTCGAAAAGGCTCCATGTGGGAGTGTTGTAAATGTACCTTAGTATCATCATTTATATAAAGAGATCTTTCGTTTTGTCTTCGTCTCTTATTTTGTGGTTTGAATTTGATACTTGGCGTTGAGGTCTTATAAGCTTGATTATGCCTCATCGAGGTCCTTCGATTAGTCCCCGAGAGAGATGACCTCGGCCTTCATATCGAGGGTATGCCCTTTTTGGGGTCTTATAAGTTTGATATTATGGCCTTGGCCTTGATATCAGGGTTGTGCCCTTATAGGGTTTTACACCGGTGTTGCCTCATTAAGGTCTTACGAATTGGCCCTTAGGCTCTTTAGCTCGGCCCTGAGGCTTCGTGGATCGGCCTTGAGGTTCTTTAGGTTGGCCCTGTGGCTCTTTATGTTGGGTCGATGCGACCTCTAGTACGACTATAGTTTTCCCTCATTTTGGCTAAAGACTTTTGAAGTTTTGATTATGCCTTGGCATGTTTTGTGTTCGTCTGACTCTTCGACGGCTCAAATGAGAACCTCGATTATGAGTCGATATGTGACGACAGTCGAGTACCTCGGGAGGTTTACTCGGAGGCTGATTTTTCAAAGCCTTTTCATTGAAGGCTGATTGTTTCGAAGCCTTTTCATTGGTCGGATCTGATATTATCGAAGCTCTTTTGCTTATGCTGAGGGTAGCCTGGTTAACCAGTTCTTTTTGAAGTGTTTTCGAAGTATTTGAAGGCCTGAGTTTTATTGCGACGGTCAGACATCTCCAAGGCGCGTTAATTTGGCCGGAGCCTTTTAATATGACCGTAGTCTTTGTGTTTGGCCGTAGCCTTTCAGTTACCGGGTGAGATAGCCTTGGCGTCTATATCGAGGGTATGCTTTTTTAGGGGTCTTACAAGTTCGAATATATAGCCTTGGCCTTAAGGGTTATGCCTTTCTGGGCATGCCTTGTAGAGGTCTTACAGACTCGATGTTGCCTCGTTGATGGCTTACAAGCTTGAGGTTTCCTCATTGAGGCCTTATAAATTTTATGTTGCCTCATTGAGGCCTTATGAATTTGATGTTGCCTCATTGAGGCCTTATGAGGGTAATGTTGCCTCATTGAGGGTTTATGAATTTGATGTTGCCTCGTTGAGGACTTATGAATTTGATTGCCTCATGGAGAGCTTACTAGCTCGAAGTTGCCTCGTTGAGGTCTTACGAATTCGAGTTTTTTTTATGGCTCGATGAGCTGACTGTTGATGACAGTTCTCGAGTGTTCGGGAGTATTTGGCCCTGGAGGCGTTTCTTGTAAAAATAGCAAACTTCTTTGAGGTATGAAGCATTTTGATGATAAAAGATACTCCTTCGATTACTTTATACAAGCGTACATGTTTTTGCCATCAAGAGTTCTATTATTCTATGTGGACACGACTCATTCGATCGTTTGGCCCGATACAACATTCTCCTGTCGAGACCCTCTTCGACATATTTTGACTTCTTTGGGGAGGTGACCTCATAGGGGGATGTCCCCCAGTATTTGATGTTGATTTGGTAAGGAGCCTTGAATACTTGTTGAGTTCTCCTTAGGTAGCATATAGATGTTGCCTCGTTAAAAACCTCATTGGAAAAACCCGTTTGGGATAAAACCCGATCTAAGGAAAAAAGAGCGCTATGCGTGCTTTAAAACCCAAGGTCTTCGAGTTGGAGGGTGCATCGATTCCTTTTGATTGAACGCCTGTAATGGGTTAGTATAAAACATAAATGAAAAGGGGGAGGGTTGTACCTTAGCAGTGATAGCGTTTGAACCCTGATATGTTTAAATTGCTTGTTCCTAGGACGCGACACGGTCCTTTATTTACTCATTTGGGTGTAGTCGAGAATGTAGGTTGTGGCCACCACTTGGCTGTTTGCTTGTCCCTTGGCTCCTTCGATGTAGAGGCATAGATGTCGGTGCTACGTCATGCACCTCGAACATCTCTCTCGCTGCATGCTGCTCCCCGTATATTGTTTTTACTCCGTACTTTTTTGGAAACTTCATCATTTGATGAAGGGTTGATGGCACCGCTCTCATGCTTTGTATCCATGGCCTACCAAGTAAGGCATTGTATCTCATGTCACCTTCGATGACGTGAAACTTGATGTCTTGAATTGCACCGGCCACGTTGACTGGGAGGATGATTTCCCCTCTGGTCGTTTTGCTCGCCATATTGAATCCATTGAGGACTCGATAGGCAAGCACGATCTGATCGAGCAGTCCGAGCTGCTCTACCACCCTCGACCTAATTATGTTGGCCGAGCTACCTGGGTCCACGAGCACACGTTTAAATTTGAAATTTATGCAAAAGAAAATAAATTACCAGTGCATCATTATGAGGTTGAGACAATGCTTCAATGTCCTCTTCGCTGAATGAAAGAGCATCTTCCAGTATGTAGCTTCGATCTCGTTTTTCCCTGGTGATGGATACTTTTGTTCGCTTGAAAACGGGTCCCTGTGGGACGTTGACTCCGCCGATGATCATGTGTATGATGTGCTGAGGTTTTTTTGTTTCATTTTTCCTGTTGGTATCTCTTTCTCGAAAGTGATTTTTGGCTCGATTGCTGAGGAACTCCCGAAGGTATGCTTTGTTGAACAGTCGGGCTACCTCTTCTCGAAGCTCTATGCAGTCCTCGGCTCTGTGCCCATGAGTGTCATGGTATTTACACATTAGGTTGGGGTTCCTTTGGAAGGATTTGATTGTATGGGCTTGGGCCACCTGGTGTCCCCGATCTTGCCTATGGCTGACACGATGCCCGAAGCATCAACGTTGAAGTTGTACTCGGTCAATCGAGGTGCATCATCCACCGGCCTCGAATGCCTATTGAACCCTACTTTGTTGATGAGTCCCCGAGGACCTTGGCCTCGATCGATTCTTCGATCGCTCCGAGGTATGTTGCACTTCGAGGCATTCATTCGATCTTCTACATACAGTTGATATCTTTCTTTGTTTGGTCTTGATTCCCTTTCTGTAAACCTAGACTTCTTTGCCAAGAGCCTGCTTGGGTATACCGATCCCGAGGGGGATCCTAATTGGTCGTCCTCGACCCTGATATTTAATTGATATTTGTTGTGTACATCCGCCCAAGTTTAGATGGGGTACTCAATAAAATTTTGTTTTAGCTGCTTCGAATCTATCGAGCTTCGTTCATTCAATCCCTGAGTGAAGACTTGCACCGCCCAGTCTTTGAAGACTGGTGGTAATTCCATTTGTTCCATCTGAAAGCGGGATACGAACTCCCTTAACATCTCATTCTCCCTCTGTTTAATTTTGAAGACATCGGACTTCCTTGTAGCGACCTTAATGGCACCAACGTGCGCCCTCACAAAGGAGTATGCCAATATGGCAAATGAATCCATTGAGTTCGAGGGTAGGTTATGATACTACATCATGTCCCCCTTTGACATCGTTTCTCCAAATTTTTTCAGCAAGACGGATTCAATCTCGTCATCCTTTAGGTCGTTCCCTTTTATAGCACAAGTATAAGCAGTGATGTGCTCATTGGGGTCCGAGGTCCCGTTATACTTCGGGATATCGGGCATTCTGAACTTCTTCAGAATGGGCTTCGGAGCCGCACTCGATGAGAATGGTTTCTGCACAAACTTCTTTGAATCTAACCCTTCAGAATTGGAGGTGCGCCCGGGAACTGATCGACCCTTGAGTTATAGGTCTCCATTTTTTTATCGTTAGCTTCTATCTTCTTTTCTCCCGATTCAATCCTCTTTGTGAGGTCTTCGAGCATCTTCACTATGGCGGGGTCTGCTCCTGACCCGTTATTACTCGATCTTTCTAGTGCTCGCTCGACTCGAGTAGCCATTTTCGGCCCCGCCGTGCTCGGGGTTTTTTGTTGACTCTGCAGCTGAGCAATGGCAAACTGCTGTGCTTGCAACATCTCGAAAATGATTTGTAGGATGACTTCATTCCGAGCATGGTGTTGTTTGTGCGTCAGATTGGACTTCTCCTTGCACGCTTCCCCCGACATCCGCACCCAAATTTGTGCTTATAGCAATATGTGAGCCATCATCAACTGGGTTGGGAATAGGTGATACTCCGGGGTTGAACGGTGGCACACCGGCTGCTGAAGCTGCTACATTAGTTTCCCCGTGGAAACCGAGGCCATTGTTTCTATGCACTGGTGCATTAGCTGATTTTGAAATGTTTTAGTCTGAAATCAAAAAATCTTGGACAAGAAGAAGTGTGAAGAATAACAGGTGTTATCATAGAACTAGCACTAAAACAATCACTATTATCTTTATCCCCACGGTGGGCGTCAAACTGTTTACCTTGAAAATGGTATTAACAATTATATTTGATTTGGTGGTTATGAAAATATGTGATTTATTTTAATATCAGTTGTTAGGAAATAGATGCTAAGTATATATGAAGGGAATGAGATACGCAAACCAAATGCGCCACAAGGCTGGGTCTCGAGCTGGCCGAAATCGGACCTCGAGGTCTGAATATAGAACTTAATGATGAAGGAACAGTGATATTAGGGACCTCGGGATAGCCTTTAATGAATAATGATGAATAATAAATGAAAAACAATTGAAAAATATAATAAATGGAGGCAATAAATCAAACAAATAATAATGTTTACGTTTGGGCAAAGAGCAGAGAATTTTCTATTGTATTGAATGTATGTTCCTCTTACAAAATGACAAGAGTCCCCTTTATATAGGAGGTGAGTCCCAACATAGTACATGTACAATTATGACAAGGTAATGCTATTGGTACAACTATTTAATGGCCCGGTACGGACTTATACTATTCTTGTAGACTTGGTCAACTCTAATCACGTGCCCTTGGGAATTTCCCGCCTTTCCATGACGGTCATTGATTTATACTGCCTCGAGGTCGAACACAGGGAAACTTCAATATTCTCCCTCGAGGGATACACCTCGGTACCAAGCTTCGAATTCCTTCCCGAGCTTCTCGAGGCTGGGCGTGGAATACCATGGTGGCCTCAAAATCGGACTCTCCGATTTTGGCCGTATATAGTGGTCAAGAGGAGTGTTAGATAACTTATTAGTGTGGTTAGTTAGAAAGTTAGTAACTAATTTCTTGTATAAATACTCTTAATTTCTTGTTTGTATCGATAGACTTCATTTTTCCTTTCTCTTCTTCAATGAAACAGTATTTTGTTTTCCTCTGATTTCTTCGCCTATCTTCTTCTCCAAGTTAAGATTTAGCTTAGAGCTTCCATAACCATGGAAGCTAACATGGATATAATCATATTCTTCTATCACAGAACCAAAATCCTTCAAAGAAGCAGCTTTAGATCCCAAGTGGATTGAGGCTATGAAACTTGAAATAGCTGCTCTAGAGGCAAATAACACATGGAGTGTTGTGGATCTTCCTACAGGTAAAACTCCTATTGGGTGCAAATGGATCTTCAAGGTAAAGTTCAAGGCTTCAGGGGAAGTTAAGAGGACAAGTCCAGGCTAGTAGCCAAAGGCTATATCCAGAAGGAGGGACTTGACTATACAAAAACAGTCTCTCTTGTCGCGAAGATGGTAACAGTGAGAACCATTATTGCCTTAGCAGCTGCTAAACAGTGGGTCATCTATCAGATGGATGTGCACAATGCCTTCCTCAATGGTGATCTACTGGAAGAATTATACATGCATATTCCTGATGGGTTTGCTAGACAGGAGGAGTCGCACAAGGTCTGCAAACTACATAAGGCTCTCTATGGGCTCAAACAGGCCTCAAGGAAATGGAACAAGAAGTTAACAGAGGCATTATTGCACATGGGATTTCAACAAAGCCACTTTGACTATTCTATGTTTACCAAACACAAGGGCACTGATTTAGTGTGGTGATGGACATGTGGATGATCTACTGATCACAAGAAACAATGTGGTGCTATTGAACCAGACAAAAGCAGACTTGCAAATAAACTTTAAGATGAAAGATATAGGTGATCTAAAGTTCTTTCTAGGCATTGAAGTTGCTAGATCAAAAGAAGGAATAATTAAGTCTCAAAGAAAATATGCCTTGGAATTCATCTCTGAGTCAGGGCTAGGGGGAGCTAAACCGGCAGACACACCCTTTGAGTTAAATCAAAAGCTAACATCTGAGGAGTATGCCAAGGTTGTAGCAGGCTTAGAGAGCTAACAAGCAACAGATGCAACACTCAAGGATCTAGGCTATCAAAGACTTGCTAGAAGGCTACTTTACTTAACTATGACTAGACCAGACATAACATTTGTGGTCCAAGTCTTGAGCCAGTATATGCACAGTCCCAAGATGTCTCATTTAGAAGCAACTTTGAGGGTTGTGAGGTACATAAAAGGGGCTCCTAGGCTAGGACTCCTCATGCCATCACAGAATGGAAATCAGATGTCTGCATACTGTGACTCTGACTGGGGCTCTTGCTTACAAACTAGGAGGTCAGTCACAGGTTATGTAGCCAAGTTTGGTGATGCTTTGATCTTATGGAAATAAAAGAAACAGGAGACTGTTTCCAGAAGTTCTGCAGAAGTTGAGTTCAAAAGTATGACATCATGTACTACTGAGATAGTTTGGTTGACTGGGATGTTCAAAGACCTTGGGGTTCAGCTAAACTCACCTGTGAACCTTATGTGTGATAGCAAATATGCAATTCAAATTGCAACCAATCCCATCTTCCATGAAAGGACCAAACACATTGATATAGATTGCCACTTTGTTCGAGAAAGAATAGTACAAGGGGTGATGAAAACTCAACATGTATCCACGAAGGAATAGTTAGTAGATTTACTCACAAAAGGCTTGGGAAAGGCTCAACATGATTATCTACTGAACAAGCTTTAAGTGAAGAACCTCTTCAAGCCTTCAGCTTGAGGGGGAGTGTTGAGATAAGTAGGATTACTAACCATAGTTATCTTAGGTGGTTAATAGGAGTGTTAGCTAACTTATTAGAGTGGTTAGTTAGAAAGTTAGTTAGGAGGTTAGTAACTAATTTCTTGTATAAATACTCTTAACTTCTTGTTTGTATCGATAGACTTCATTTTTCCTTCTCTTCTTCAATGAAACAATATTCTGTTTTCCTTTGAGTTCTTCACCTATCTTCTTCTCTAAGTTAAGTTAGCTTAGAGCTTCCATAACCATGAAAGCTACCAAATTCATGTGATTTGCACTTGCAAGTTAACAAAGATTTTACTCGCCGTCAAGTTCATTATATTAATAGTGTTTGATTAGCTAAAGAGTTTAAACTGGTAATTTGAATTTGTTATTAGTGGCACTTAATTTGATGTAGAAATTCACGTCAAAGTTAAAATTTAATACTCGATCCATTTTTTTCTACTAGTCTACAAATTGATATTGCACTCCTCTTGTAAAATTATTAATTAAGAGTTTATTTTATTATTATTGGAAATATAGAGTTATGTATTTAATGATAAGGGCATAGAAGAAAATAATAAATTTTCTTGATTTGCTAAAATGAATGAGTGAAATGGAAAATTTATTTTTAGTATAAGGGATTATTAAAGGGGAACAGAGGGAGTAATTAAACAAATTTGAATGTTTTATAGAATGACACTCTTACTAATTACTTGAAGATTGGTGTTAAGTATTTCGGGAAATTTAATATATTGAAGAATAATTTCTGAAACCTTCTTCAACTATGTTCAATGAAGTGAGCGGAGAAAGTAGTACCAAACTTTACATTATTTAACAATGGGAAAAGGGTAAAAAATATCCCTCTACTATTGTTTATTACTTGTACTACCCGTTATACTTTCCGTCCATTCTTGTCTCTACCGTTAACAAAGTTTGCATAATTGCCCCTAACCCTAACGTTTTGACACTGTGGCAGCTGACCCCTCTAATATCTTGTCCATGTCAGCAGCCAAGTCAGCAGGTCTCACCAAATAAAATGCCATGTCAGCATTTGAAGTAATTTAATCCTCAAATAAATTATGTTTATTTATCAAAATTAGAAAAGGATAAAAAACAAAATTTTCTAATTTAATAAATGCAATAATTACTTTGAGATTTCTCTCTCACCTTCGGAGAACAAAGTGACATTTCCTTATCGTGAATAAATCTGGAAAACCAGCTTTGTTCTTCCATCTTTGTTGATTCTTGCTCAAAATTTCCAACCCAACTTCTTTAAATTTTCACAAAATTTATTATAATTTGAGATAAAGCTGCCTAAGAGACCCCAACAAAATCCAGTAACACCCCCTAGAAATAGTTCACATTTTTAAAACCCATTTTTGAGCTAAGCTTCAAAGCTTTCTTCAATGGAGTTCTAATGGAGTTTTATCTCTTGCTTCACGTACTAGCTTTCCAACAATGGTCTAGTAACCAACTCAAACCCAAAAGGAAAAAAAATCTAAAAAATTTAACACTTGAATTAATTAATTATCCTTTCGAAGCAAAGCTGAGCCTTCGAGCTTTGCACTTCAAACAAACCTGGCAGCGGAAATGAAGCTTCATTGTTTAAGATTTCACAAATTAACGTCATACTTGCTGGCGAGAATTTTTAACGCCATCAAGGCTGAATTAAATCTAACAAATCTTGTGTTTTTAGATATAACAACTTGCAAAGAAGAAAGAGAAAATGATCAGTAAAAAAAAATGAAGGCGGGAAAAGCAGTGGTGTTTTTCCCATTTGTAATCAAGATCCGTAGATCTCACCTGTTTTCATGCTGGATTAAAATGAAGAAGAAGAGGGAATAGAGTGGGAAAGAGTAGAGGTAATCAGTGGTGGTGGCGTTGTGACTTTTTCAGCGAGTTTTGCCGGTTCCATTTGCTGGTTTGGCGGAACGGAGTTGCTGTTTGAATGACGAAATATGAAGAAGGAGAAAGGAGACGAAGAGGGGAGCCAGTACCGTGGAGGTTAGTTCTCCTCAGAGAAATTTTCCGGTGAAATGCCATGGTTTCCGGCAATTTTGGTATGAAGTGAGGGAGAGAAGATGAGAGAAAGGGTGGAGAGGTGAGGAGTGGGGGTCGTGTTAGCTGGGGTTATGTTAGGGGTTTAATTTGGTGGGGTCGATGACATGGCAGCTGGCATGGATAAAATTGATGGGGTCAGCTGCCACAATGTCAAAACGTTAGGATTAGGGGCAATTATGCAAACTTTGTTAACGGTAGAAATAAGAATGAACGAAAAGTATAACGGATTGCACAAGTAAACAATAAACAATAGTAAAGGAATATTTTTGACCATTTTTCCTTTAACAATTAAAGATACATATGTACTAGTAAACCTGAAATATGTAAAACATTTAAGTATCTTTTAGAACTAGTTTTGCTACAAAAATAAAAGAAAAATACTGGAGGTTGTGATATGACTTACAATTTTAATGTGTAGTAAACCTATATAGTTTATTTTCTAAAGCTCCTTATATTATATGTGTTGCATTTCCTGTAATTTCCCCGATATTCGAGATGAAATGAAAAGATGAGGTTGTGATATCTAACTTACAATTTTAATATTTCCTTTCTCTTCTTCTTCTTCGACATGGTACTACCCGCACTATATGTTTCAACCACCATGAACACCACCTTAATTCACTCTAAATTCTCCCAAATTAACAAAAAACACCGTCCTTCTCCACTCTAAAACTCCTAAATCATTAAAAAAGTAACAAAAACACAAACAAAATAAGTAAAACGACGAATCAATAAAAGAACTCTCTTACATTATCTTCTCCAAAATTATCTTGGAAAATCCCCATACAAATTGGTAAAACGGATACTTAGATATTTTGGCTTAGAAACCAACATCCCCCAATTCTACGTCTACTTCTTCCTCTTACGTTTTCTAAAATGAAATTTTGAGAGAAACATTCAAAATCATCTCTAACATTTTCAATCTTCAGCACCCAATTAATTGATTTTCTCAAGTTGAAATTTTATTCTTTATTCTTTTTTTGGTAACCAGCATTTTCCTTTTCCTTTGAATTGTGGTCGTGATAGATTTCTTAAAAGTGCAGGGGCCGGNGTTTTTTTTTTTTTTTTTTGCATTTTTAATATAGTTTTTTTTATCAAAACGGTTATAATCACGCGCCTTTTGTATCGTTGTTTGCTCGAATTTAAGCCGCATCATTTAAATTATTTCCACATAAACATAGTTAATGGTCAAATATATTTATTAATACTCATTTCTTCAAGTACAAATGTTTAAAAGAAAAACTTATAAGTTTATTTACCGAGTTGACAAACAGATTCAAGTTAGATGGCCCAGAGATTATGTTGCCATAGTTTAATTTGTTGAGTTCTTCAAATAGGTATAAACATTATATCTCGCTAGAAGTCACTCCAAAAATTACAATTATAAATAGGTTTAAACTATTCTAATTAATTAAGCCATCAGATATATTTATCACGCTTTATCTTTACTAATTTTCTACAAATATATCTCCCTAAACTTGATCGATAATGTCGAAATTGGAGAATAGAACGTCGGCATCAAAGAAGTGAAGAGCTAACTATATAACATGTTTAAATTGCTCTCAGAATATCTCAATGCTAAAATAGGAAACTCCACATATCCGATCAAAAATTTGATGTTCTTTGCATGGTTGCTTTAAAAGGAAAATAAAGATGGGGATAAAAGAGTAGTTGACATCTCAAAAGTTTGATAGGTTTTGTTTCTCTTAGCACGTGGTCTTTGTCACTTCAATTTTCTCGATCGTTTAAAGTGAAAGCACGTACCACATGATATGCCACCACATGCTTCAACGTGCATCTGTTGTAATGGTAATATCAACCATTAAACAATTATTGTAAGTTTTTATGTACTCACAAGGTTAAAAATATTACTAATAAGTAAGTAGTGAATTATTAACTGATTCGCTATAATAGGCTAAAGCCTAAAACTCCACATTTATTATAAAATAAAGACTATAAAGTAAATAAATCGAAGACAAGCATAGAGAGAGAGTGATATATTTCAATTTCAAACTGATGTACATAATGAATTAAAATCTTCTATATTTATAGAAGAAATAAAGCAGCTGCGAGGCTTTTCAGGAAGCAGCTGCAAGACTTTTCAAAAAACAGCCGCAAGGCTTTTCTTGAGCTGCTTGTAAGCTGTCTGCATGAGCTGCTCGTAACCTGTCTGTTTAATAAGAAGTTGCCGCAAGTCATTTCATTGAGTTGCTTGCAACCTGCCTACATCAGCTGCTTGTAGATAAGCTTCCATGAAATACTACAGTGGAGTAATAAATGGACATCCATAATAATATTTTCATAACACTTCCCCTTGGATGTTTATTATTAAGTGCCTCGTTAAAACCTTACTAGAAAAAACCAGTGGGAAAAACCTAGTGAAGAAAAAAGAGTACACATATCTAGTAATACGCATTTCTAGCTGCCTCAATAAAAACCTTATACGAAAAATCCCATGGGAAAAATCTTAGTAAAGGAAAAAGAGTACAACGCGTATTCAATCCCCCTGATGAAAATCTTGTCTCAAATATTTGAATTTTCGTATTCCAATCTTGTATACCATCTTCTCAAAGATTGAAGTTGGCAAATATTTAGTGAGCAAATTTGCCGGATTGCCACCGGAATGGATGTGTTGCACATCAATGTCACAATTTTTCTGAAGATCATGTGTGTAGAATAATTTTGGTGAAATTTGCTTCGTTCTATCTCTTTTTTATAAACCCTTCCTTTCATTGGGCTATGCATGCAACATTATCTTTGTATAATATTGTGGGTTTTTCATCATATTCCAACCCACATTTTTCTTGAATAAAATGAATCATAGATCACAACCATACACATTCCCTACTTACTTCATGAATAACTATTATCTCAGCATGATTTGAAGAAGTAGTGACAATAGATTGCTTTGTGAAGCGTCATGATATGACAATACCTCCACATGTAAATACATACCCGATTTGAGATCGAACTTTATGGGGATCGGATAAATAACTCGCATCTGCAAAATCAATATGATCTGCACCATCTTTGTTAGCATTAGAAAAATACATAAGTACACCAATTGCACTGAGATAGAGTATTTCAGGACCAAGGAGTTCCTCATCCTCTTCTTGAGGTAAGAATGGATCCTTATTCACTTCAAGTGATCAAACACCCATTTGGTGTACTTAATGGGTGCGCTTTGTCCATGTAAAGCATTTAAAGACCTTTTCTGTATAGGAAAATTGATGGATAAAGATCATGTCTGCTAAATGTTCAATTTGCATACTAAGACAAAGTTTTTCCCTTTGGGGCTATTTTGGAGTTTCTTTAATATTTATGCCATTAACATAAACAACAAATGTAACAAACTATGATGTTGTTTTCTTTGTAAAAATGCGTGGAAAAATCCCATCATTTACATTGCCTTCATTCATCAATTCAATGAGGCGCATGTGCCCAGATTGATTTAAACCGTACAAAGATCTTTGTAATCGTATTCAATACATTTCACGATGTTTTGAACTATATGCTTCAGGCATTTTAAATCCTTCATGGATCTTCATATATACTTAATCAAATGAGTCATATAGGTTATAACTTGCACTTAAATGGCATGACAATTTCAAGTGTCTCGACTTCTGGTCCGATCCTCACAATCTTTTACAATATTGTGCACTATGTTGTATCAAATATATCGCCGACGATCATTTTGTATTGGTTCGCAAGCGACATAACTTGTTGAGATCTCATCAATTTCCTTATTTTCAGGTACCTGAACCTCTTCTGGAGTTTCATGAAATGTTATGTCGTTGGCTCTTCTAGAGCTCATTTCCTCATCATTGTGATTATTTTGATCATTTGCTCCTATCCTTTTCAAAGATTATTACCTTTGGAACCGATTGGTCTACCACGCTTAATTCGTACAGTAAACTCCATCCTTCAGGAACTTTAATTCTATAGGAGCATTTGCAGCTGAAATATGATATTTAATTTTGGATCAACAAATGATTCTGGCATTTGACTTGAATTATCTTATGAGCGAGGATCATACTAATGATAATTTGATTCATATACATATTTTTCAACTGCTTATTCCATCCCCCGAATGTTAGAAAAACTAACATATATCCCAAATCTTCTTTGGGAAACCTATCTTTGTGCTTTGTGGTAGACAAATTGATCATATACCACGCATAAAAAGTTATTAGCTAGTAAAATATTTGATTTCTGATCCTAAACTGATTTTGAGGGGAGGACTTATTATATATTGTTAGTCTGATGCATACAAATGTTGTTGAATGCAATTTTAGAAAATCTTAGACCAACACATGAAGCTTTGTTCTCATAACCAATAGTTTAGCCATTAATATGAGGTATTTAATGCTAAACTATCTTGGATATAAACGAGCATCATCAAGATGAACTATCTTGATTTCATAATCTGAAAATTATGCTCTTAATTGATAAAAGCAATTTCAAATGCTAAACTGTAGGTTGACAATAAACGCACGTGTAACCATCTCATATATGCATCTATAAGTGGTTCACATGATAGGTGAATGAACCCATATTCACCTTTCATATATTTCAGAATTCAGGGGTTTTAGTCCCAAATTTAGCTGGTATAATCAATTTATTTTGAAAATAAGCAATACAAGAGAATTCTTGAAGAACTAGATATCTTCTAATTCTTCAGTATATGCTTATATGAATTCTCAAATAGCTCATCTTAAAAATGGCAAGTGATAACTTCATGTTTATCGTGACATGTGTTATCTCTTAGTAAACTTCTGATTTACTACGACATAAACTTTGCATTAGTAAACTTCTTATTTACTGTGGCTACTTTTGTATTAGCAAATTTCTGGTTTATTGTAGCTACTTTTGCCTCGGTAAAACTTCTGGTTTACTGTGATGGCTTTTGTATTAGTAAACTTCTGATTTACCATGATACATGATGTAGTACAAATTGAAGAATAAGACGGGTAACTTCTCACATGTATATTGCTTTCCCCCCTATGATTGTGAAAACGTGAAGATTTTCAATCTTCCAATCATTTATAGCCTCAATATGATAGTCATTTGTATTAGTAAACTTTAGGTTTACTACAAAATATGTTTTCACCACAATCATATAATATGAATGACATATTTGTATATAGGCTCTTCGAGAGCCTTCATTTTTATCCACAATCTAATATTATTCGGACACTACTGGTGTCATCTGTCTTCTAGACAAATAATTAGCTCTTCAGGAGTTTTTGGTAAATTTTGTACTACCAAATATCGCTCAGACACTTCTGGTGTCATGAGAAAAAAAGTCATAATCAAATGAACAATAGAAAGACAATATTAAATTTATAAATGTAAGAAATTAAGAATTTCAATATTTTTACACCAACTTTGTGACAAATATCTCCTTCAGGAAGAAACACTATTAACATCTGAATATTTTATATCAAAGTGGCAACCACATAGTCATTACATCCTTCAGAGAAAGATACATAAGTTGTTATTTTTTTCGGGGAACTCAATAACTAACCATAATATATTGATGTGGTTACAGTAGAAAACATTCTACAAGAATGCTTTTGCCTTAAAATGATGTTTAATAAAATTATCCAAGATGTTTTACGTACAACAGGTAAGTGCGACTATCACAAAAATAATATTTATATTCTCTGTTATTCTACCTCTTAGGAGGTGAGTTATGGTATTTCTTCATTCACTCCAGGGAATGAAAATGTGCTTCAAAAATAACTTCGAATAGCTTATTATTTTGTTTAAGCATAGAAACACACACTTTCATAATTTGCCGCTTCAGGTAAAAAATTCAATTGTTTTACTACTTCAGGAGTAAACGTAATATTGAGTATATATTCTCTCAATCATATTACCTCTTCTGGAGGTGAATCGTAATATATTTACATTAAGAGCGCGTTCATATTTACGAGTTTTATTAATATTGTCACATTCACTTCAGTGAATGGATTAATATTTAGCAAAAATTCTCATCCTTCTGGAACGGAACATAATTATCTGAACGTGCATTAACCACATCACATTGTGTTGCTTCGAACCTCTTTAAAAATATTTGCTTCTTCAGGAGCAAATCGAGGCATGTATGTAATATGTAGAATTTTTCTCTAACTTATCTTCAATTGTAATCATAGAAAGCCTAAATTATCACTTCTGCGTCATAGACATATACCACTTCTGGTGGTTAACAGAATTTAGTTACAATGAGATATACGAAACATAATCACTTCTGGTGGTTGTATATTTCTTGCAAACTCTGCTGGAGTTTAAGTTGATCTAACAATGTTATCCACTTTGTAATCCTTTATTAAGATAATTAGGATAAAAACAAATACCAAAATAGGTAGTATATACGTAACATGTAACCAAGCAAGCGGTGAGAAAGATATTAAACCAAATATAAGCAAAAGGCTCAAATTACTTTACACAAATTTGGCTACTCCAGACGTAAGTGATATCCACATCACTACCGCCAAGAAGAAAAGCTCACCGCCTCAAGGATACAATCTGCCTTATGAAGCTTGGAATGAACAATATCTAACCACGGACATATGAGTGTCGCCTTACATCGGAGATGAACACTAAAATAGAAAGTAAATTCGAAGTAAGTGCTCAAAATGGCATTCTCGTGCTGATAACGTGTTATAAAATAAAGATTGTAAAGTAAATAAATCGAAGACAAGTATAGAGAGAGAGTGATATATTATTCAACTTCAAACTTATGTACACAATTAACTGAAATCTCCTCTATTTATAGAAGAAAGGAAGCAGCTGCGAGGCTTTTCAGGAAACAGCTGCAAGGCTTTTCTTGAGTTGCTTGTAAGCTGCCTGCATGAGCTGCTCACAACCTGTCTGTTTAATAAAAAGCTGCTGCAAGTCATTTTATTGAGTTGCTTGCAACCTGCCTGCATCGGCTGCTTGTAGATAAACTTCAATGAAATACTAAATGGACAATCTTCTTCAGGAAAATTATCTATAACGGAGTAATAAATGGACATCCACAATAATATTTTCATAACAACATTGATAATGTCAAAGAATTTTTATACCATACTCTAATAACGCGTATAACTTAAATTCTTAAATAAGTCCCCTCATGGTGAATTTTGCTAGGGTTAAAATTAGTTTGGTAAAGTACATGGAAGTATAACCTAATGTCATGGCTATTTAATTCTAATGCAGCTTTTCATTATCAATATTTAGCATAAGAAAAAAAAAGGCAACCCTGATATTGTTTTAAACTTATAAATCAACATGACACTCTCGTAAGTGAACAATTTCAATCCTTTTAGATCTAATTAGGGAAGTACTCTCTTATGTTCTTGCGACGTATGAAATAAAAGGGTTCGATCTTGTGACGTTCATGACGGAGGGCGAGTCGATGGGGCGGATCAAACAAGACTGACACGCTTTTAGGTTTACAATCTTCTGAAAAAGGGGTACACATGTCATTTTAGACAAATATCCCACGTCGGAATAGGAGGAAAAAATGAAGAGATTTATAAGGCATGACAGAAGTTCACATGATACGTGCGCTTTTGAGGCTCGATGTGGTATAGTCCGAAAGACAAATTCGTACGAACCTAAGCTTAAAACGAACAATACGTGTCATGGGCTTGAATCGTGACAGATTTAATAAGCATTCTTCTTTGGCTCAAGCAAGGATGGCACTAGAATTACGTATCACTATCTGAAAATCAAATTCATTCTGTCAAAGTGAAGATATTTAAGAAAGATGGTCATAATAGTAGTTCCAATTAGAAAGTTTAGATAAATATCCAAGGTACTTTTGTCAACGTCAAAATGAAAGAGAACGAATGGAATTGGTTCTTTTATTTGCAACTGAAAGCCCTAACAAACTTATAAATAATTGGTGCTTCAAACAACTACCTTTCCATAATAGGAGAGTGTTTCGAGAGAAGTTGAAACATGACAACTCGAGCTTAGCTTATTCGAAAAACATTAATGTGCAAGTGGGAAATGACTCATGTGATGAAATACCCAATGCTTTTCAAATTTATAATTTCCATTAATTTTATATATATATAAGTCGAGAACTTGTGTAAATTGTGTTGTTTATAGCAAGCTAATCCATAAGTTGGGGAGAATTGTACGACTTAAAAAGGAATAAAGATCAACTAATCAGGAACAACGGAAAATAAAAGAGCAACTAAATCCAACTGTATCAACGTTGATTGGAAACTAAATATTGTTTTAAGATAAATAGAGTATATGTTAAAGCTTAAGACAAATTTGTTGGGATTACAAATTAAAAGGCCATTGTCAAATTTCAATTTTCCACATATTAGTCTGGAAAGAAAAACGTTGAGAAACGTTGAGAAATCATGAGAGTAAATTTAGGTTAATTCAGATGTGTACAAGTTAATTGTAAAAATTGCACGGGCGCCCTATTTGTTCGTCCCCATTTAATCTATATCAATTTTTTTTTTTAAGTTTTAACTTGTACCCACTTTTAAAACAACTCCAGCCTCCTTTCTCCTCCTCCTTCTCCTCTTTGGTTTTCTTCTTCTTCTTCTTCTTCTTCTTCTTCTTCTTCTTCTTCTTCTTCTTCTTCTTGCTGTTGGTGCTTCTATGAAACTTCAGTTCATAGGGATGAATTTCCTGCTGAAGATTAACATTTGTTGCTTATGTACTTCGACCAACTTAATAATGTCACACCTCTTTCATGTCCCACAACCCTATTACGAGGTTGAGTTAGAAGAGTTTTTTCAATCGAAGTGACGTTTTG
>MDKI01195690.1:0-14360 GCA_005239505.1 Nicotiana paniculata | reverse complement strand
GCCACAATAGATGTACTTAGACCAGTCATGTCATCATACGACCATGAAAATATATCCTCATACTCTTTTAGAAACTCTGTGTATTCTTTATTTTCTCATTGTGACAAATGAATGCTGATGCGAGTCTCCTTGACGTATTCTGAATCTCCCAGGTTAATAACTTCAGTCTCGTCTAGGTTGGACTTAGGTCTGTTCTCAAAGTTCTCAACTTCTTTGACAATCTTGTCAGGTATGTCGTCCTCGTCTGAATTAATGTTTGTTTGCTGCGTTGTCTCATTGCATGTCACAGTCATCGGTTCATCAAGACAAGTAATAGTAATGCTGTATAAATAAAGTAATGAGAGAAGACAATAGCAATAAATATCGGATTCGTAAGAGAAATGTAGAAGATGATTTAATGAACTGAATAATTGTTTTGAACATTGAAGATCTTATTGTAGAAATTTAAAAATGCAGGAAAAGGAAAATTATTTAGTAAATAAAACAGTAAATAATGCTTGTTTTAGCGTTGCTATCTCGAGGCTCGTCGGGCTTTGGTCGTCTTGATAGACCAGTTCTTGAGATATGTCCCCTTGCTTACAGTTTGTATGGAAGGGCCTTCCTCCCCCCTCCTCGAGAATAACACAACAATCCATATCCTCGTCCTCTAGGAACAAACTCCTCATCGTCTCAAGTGCTTCTTTTTCGTCTGATCCGTAAATAATGTCGGCCTGCTTGAAAGTCTGCTCAAGAAGAGGTATCGGCTCATCCAAAGTGTAATAGGGACCGCGCCAAGGTGGCGACCAGTCGTTGAATTCCTGCCAAGTGTACTCATACCCCAGACTGAAAGTAGTACCATGTTTCTTGAGCTTTATGGGCTTCGTGATCCCTTGGAGGTTCTTACCGAGCCCTTTGCCTGGCTCATATCCTCTCCAGTTCAGGATGCTCTCAATCTTGATATCCCACCACTTGTCCTTATCAATAGCATTGACCCGCTCAATGTGGTGGTAGGTTCCCCCGCCTATCTTCCTTTTCCCGTCAATCACCGGAATAGTTTGACGAATATAAATGGGGTTGCTACCGTCACCATGAATAATCACCTCTTGGTTCTTCCACTCAAATTTTACCGCCTGATGTAGCGTTGACGCTACGGCCCCAGCAACATGAATCCAGGTTCGTCCCAACAATAGGTTGTAGGAGGTTAGCACATCTATCACCTGGAAATCCACTTCGAACCAAGTCGGTCCCATCTACAGACATAGACTGATCTCGACCATGGTGGACCTCTGAGAACTGTCGAAGGATTTCACATTGATCGCGCCATCCCTTATCTCATGTAGCCCTTTACCCAATTTCTTGAGTGTTATCAACGGACAGATGTTAAGACCGGAACCTCCATCGATCAAGATCCTTGTGATGAAATGATATTTGCATTGCACGGTGATGTGCAGTGCTTTGTTGTGCCCCAATCCTTCAGGTGGTAGCTCGTCCTCATGAAAAGTGATTTGGTGACTTTCCAGTACCTGGCCTACCATATTGGCCATTTCCCCGCTAGTGATGTTGTTTGGCACATATGCTTCACTAACACTTTCAACAAAGCATTTATGTGTGTTTCAGAATTCTGTAGCAAAGAGAGGATGGATATCTGTGCCAGTGTCTTGTTCAGCTGGTCGATGACTGAATTTTCCTTAGCCTGTACCTTTCTCCAAAGGTCATCGGGTCCTGTTTCGATAAGGGGAGGCCGGTTGGAAGCTTGCTTGCTTGATTCGGCCAGATGCTCAGGGGTGTAGACCCTACCAGTTCTCGTTATACCCTGTGCTGCAACAGCCTCCTCAGACCTGACCTTGCCAATCCTTCTTGCCTCGGCTGTATAGTCCCAAGGGATAACGTTTGGATAGAAGGGTGGCGCGGTTGACATTGCCACCGGAATTGGTGCGGCCATCCTTACTTCAAACGGAATGTGTGTTCGAGGTGGCAAGACTGCGACCTCGAATGGTGCTGGTGCATTTGCTGGAGATACAAACTCAACTTCAATTGGAACTTGTGACTTTGCAGGTGGCGCTGCTTCAAACTCAAGTGGTATAGACATATTCACCTCAGCTTCCTCAGATGGTTGAATATGGACTATGATCGATTTGAGAGTGACTGCAGGTTTCTTTGGGTCATCGCCTTCTGCGATCAACCCGATTGATCCCTCGGGATCCCAATCATCTTCTATTTCAATCATATGGATACCTCCATCCTTATGGTCTGGAAAAGGATTTTTGCGGACGTTTGGAGAAAGGTCTTTTGCCACAATAATCTTGTTGTCAATGAGAGCCTGTATTTTGTCCTTCAGAGAGCGGCATTCTTTGATGGTGTGTCCTTTCATGCTGCAATGGTATGCACATAATTTGTTTGGGTTAACCCACTGAGAATGGTTCTCAGGGGTGGTAGCAGGGATAGGTATGACGTAACCAACATCTTTGAGCTTCTCATACAGCTGGTCAATGGGCTCGGCTATGGCGGTGTATTTCGTTGGAGGGCAGCGATCAAAATTGGGACGAGGTCTAGGGAAGTTTTAGCATGCAGAGGGTGATTGGTAATGGGATGACTGGGAATTATAAGTGTGGTAGACATGAGCGGGTTGTGAGTATCTGGGCGAAGCAAGTTGATATGTGGGTAGTGGAGATTGGTAGGTGGGCGGTGGAGCTTGGTAGGAAGGTGGTAGAGCTTGGTAGTTCGGTGAGGGTGCTTGGTAATTCGGGGTTGGCTGGTATGTGAGTGGAGGTGTTGGATAAGTTTTCTATTTGAGTGGGGACTTGGCTCTTTGTGCAACCATTATGGCTCCCATGTCTCTCTTCTTAGACACACCACCGGATTGTAAAGCCTTGTTAGTGGCTTTCAAGGCTTCAAAATTTGTAACCATACCGCTTTTAATACCTTCTTCAATCTGCTCACCCAATTTGATGATATCGGAGAAATTGTGGCCTTCAACAATCATCAACCATTCATAATACTGCGGGTCCTGAGCCCAGACAAAGAACTTGTTCATCTTATCCTCCTCTAATTCAGGTTTGACTTTAGCGGCTTCGGACCTCAAGCGAGTAGTATACTCGCGAAAGGTTTCTGTGGGCTTTTTCTTCAAATTTTGAATGTAGAACACATCTGGTGCGTTTGTGTTGAATCTAGACCTGTCCATAAAGTCAGACGCCATGCTTACCCAGTTTGACCATTTCTTGGGGTCTGGGATGATGTACCAAGACAGTGCGTCTCCCTTCAAACTCCTCATGAACAGCTTCATGCAGATTCTTTCATCCTTCCCAACGCCAACCAACTTGTTGCAATAGGTCCTCAGATGGACTCTCGGATCACCAATACCGTCAAACATTTCGAGCTTTGGAGGTTTTTACCCCTCGGGCAGTTCGACATCAGGTTGTATACAAAGGTCTTCATAATTCAACCCTTCAATTCCCTTGGTTCCTTCAACATCCTGGACTTGGCTGGTCAGTTTCTTGATAAGTAAGTCCTTTCCATCAGACTCGGATACCTGTGAGATAGGCAGAGTGGAGTGGGTCACGGTTTCCACATAGATGGGATTGTTATAGGTGTGGAAAAGGTCCTTTGTGGGGTTTTGAGGTTCTAGGATGAGTAGTGGAGTGTTATTTGAGGTTTGGCAAGCATTGCACTGCGTCAGGAGAGTTTGGTTCTTTGGGGGAGTGTCTTGATGGTGAGGTGCGGGGTGATTTTGCTGTCTTGGGATATTTTTTGGAGGTGTGGGGTTTTGAGCATTTGGAAGGTTGACGTCGGGGACGTTGAGGGAAAATGATAGGTTGGTCAGATTTCGGACTTGATCGAGTTCTTCCTGAAACTTCAGCAATTTCTGTTCAAGTGGTGACATGTTCTCATGCAGGACCTGAATACCTCGGCCATCAGTAGACTCTACCCGTTCAATCATATTCTCCTTTCTGGTGCCGCTGGACTCTTCCATATTACTTTTGCCTTTGTCTTTGCCCTTAGGAGGACTAGGAGGAGTAGTAGGTGGAGGGCTCTTGGATCTTGTGCGATAGGCTGATGATGCCAGAATGCATGAACTAACCTTTGGATAGGGGAATAATAAAGAAAAAAAAGAAATAAAAACAAAAATATAACCAATTCAGTGAGGATTATGAAAAAGAATATTGCGGTATTTAAACACATAATGCGGAAATGTAAAGCGCGTCCTAAGTTGGGAACCTCTTTTTGCCTGAGGTAGGCCTAGAGACAAATTGATTTGGAGAACTTAAAATGCTAAACGCCTCATTTTATTGATAAGAAAAATAGAAAAATCCCAAAACGATAGACGAAAAATAAAAGTCACTAATGGCCATTGACCTTATTGCATTGATAGATAAAAATAAAGACACTCCTATCTACTTGGTCCCAGAAGGACCTTCCCCAGACTCGGCATTCTTGCTTTCCTCGTACAGTTTTCCCAGCTCGCGAAGTGTCAGCAACAGGTAGGTTCTGGCTAGATATCCTCTTTTAGCTCCCTCAGCCTTTTGACAATTCTCGACTCTTTTGATGAACTTCTCTTCCAGCTCGACTATACCTCGTTCCAAGTACCCCAACCTCTTGTTAGCGCTGATAGCCATGTCCTTCCATTCCTCGATCAATTTCTTGTTGGACTCACGTATCTTGTGGTGATCATCCTCACATTCCCAAATCCTTTTGCGCAGTTGGTTGTATTTGACTTGTGCCTCGACCCTTTCATCTATAACCCTGTGACCTCGGACGTACCCTGACTTGCTCTGACCACCCAGATCCTCTTCTAACCAACCAAGATAGAAAGGGGTACAACCGACATGATACCTTTCTGGTTCAATGGTGTCTTTCTCAATTATAATCTTGCAGTGCCACAGGTGCTGAGCTTGGCACTTGTGAGGACTGTCATCATTTTGAAAGTCGGCTCGAAGATGGCTCATCTTTTCGACCCTAGGTATGACTTGCTTCCTGCCTGCTTGCCTCATAACATGAAGAGGGACGAAAGTATAAGCCAAGGAACTACCCACGAATGAAAAAGGATCAATTTAGGTCATTATTAAAAATGCCAACAAAAGTCAATTGCCGGACCTGCTTGGTCCAAATCCGAAATACGGACCAAAATCCGATTACTCATTCACTCCCGAGTCTGGTTATGTAATTTGTTTCGGAATCCGCCTCAATTTGAGGTCTAAATTTTAATTTTATAAAAATTCCTAATTCTACTCAAAACCCCAATTTTCACCTTGAAAATTGGAGGTTTTAGGTTGAAATCTTATAAAACGTAATGAAAGATTGAAAGAAAATAGGTTAGAATCACTTACCAATGAATTGGGGAAGAAGGGATCTTGGAAAAATTGCCTCTAGGGTTCTCTAGGTTTGAAAATTAGAAAGAATGAGAAAATTCCCGTTTAACTCTGATTTTGACCAGTTGTAGATGTCGCAATGACGAGCTAGTGTTCGCAATTGCGAACCCGCAAATGCGAGCTTTTCTTCGCAAATGCGAAGTCCCAGTATTTTCTTCTATAATCGCAATTGCGATGATTTGTTCGCAATTGCGAACAGTGGCCATCCCGCAAATGCGACCCTTTGAGCGCAAATACAATAATGTACTGAGCCGGCCATCTTCGAATTTGCGAAGATTTTCTTCGCAATTGTGACCAAGACAGGAACCTGGGTTCCTCGCAATTGCGAACTCTGACCTCGCAATTGCGAGATCAGAGGCCTGCACCAGAACTGAAGCACAACAACTATCTTTCTAAGTCCAAACTCACTCTGTAGCCTATCTGAAACTCACCCGAGCCCTCGGGGCTCCAAACCGAACATGAATACAAGTCCAAAAACATCACACGAACTTGGTCGCATGATCAAATCACCAAATTAACACCTAGAACTATGAATCGGACACCAAATAAAATGATACTTTCAAGAAAGTTTAGAATTGCTATTTTAACAACCGGACATCCGAATCACATCAAACGAACTCCGTTTCTCACCAAATTTTAAATACAAGTCATAAATATAGTAATTGACCTATATCGGGTTCCGGAACTAAAATACGGACCCGTATCAACAAAGTCAAACATTGTTCAAACCTTCTAAGTCATTAAGCCTTTAAACTTTTAAATTTCGACAAAAATAGATAACTCGATATAGGGACCTCCAAATTCGATTATGGGCATACACCCAATTTCCAAATCATGATACAGACCTACCAGGATCATCAAAACGCAGATCCGAGTCTATTTTCTCAAAACGTTGACCGAAGTCAACTCCAATGGATTTTTAAGGAAAATTTTTATATATTATCAATTTTTAACATAAAAGCTTTCCGGAAAAACATCCGAACTGCGCAACCAAATCGAGGAAGGCTTAAAGAAGCTATCGGAGGCTTCGAAACACGTATTTAAGGTTTAAAACTCAAGATGAACTATCGGGTCATCACAACTAATATGATGATTGTTATCATATTTGTCTCCCATCTGATGGTTTGAACTAGAAGTCTTACTGGTGGTTATTGAACTAGGCCATGTTTTAGTAACTGGAGTAGTACGAGTCCTTGTGCATCTTGGGATAGGCGCACCACATAGCTTTGGATCATTTTCAAATGTCGTGCAAGAAATTGCCAAACGACTATTTGTAACGAGCTGACCGGTCGTTTTGAGATCTAGCGCATCGTTTGGCGGTTTGAGACCATGAGCAGCTTCACTTCAGGTAGTATGACTGGTACGTGTGTTCGTAATTGAATTTCACGGAGTTCGGAGTTAATATGGAAAGAAAATTCTCATTTCGGAAGCTTTAAGTTGAAAAAATTGACTAAGATATAATTTTTGAGTAAACGACCTCGGAAATGGTATTTGAAGGTTCCAACAGGTTCTTCTGATGATTTTGAACTTGGGCGTATGTTCGGATCGGGTTTTGGAAGACCCGGGAGCACTTCGGTGCCTATTGTGGAAAGTTGATACTTTGGAAGAATTTCATGAATTTGGATTGAAGTGAATTTCAATATTATCGATTTGGTCTTAGGAGCGTGTCCGGATGTGAATTTGGAGGCCCGTAGGTCATTTTGGGGTCATTTGACGAAAGTTAGAATTTGAAGGTTTTGGGGAAGTTTGACCGGGAGTGGACTTTTTGATATCGGGTCGGATTCCGATTCTGGAAGTTGGAGTAGCTCCGCAATGTGGAATGTGACTTGTGAGCAAAATTTAAGGTCAATCAGATGCAATTTGTTAGGTTTCGGCATCGAATATAGAATTTCAAAGTTCTAAAGCTCATTAAGGTCGAATTGGGTTACAAATCATGATTTTGATGTTCTTTGATTTGATTTGAGGCCTCGAGTACGCGCATGTTATGTTATGGGACTGGTTTGTGTGATTCGACGGGGTTGCGAGGGCCTCGGGTATGTTTCGGGGTGTTTTCGTACTATTTCTAGGCTATTTTTAGCTGCTGGTTTTTGGTTAGATCAGTGTGCTATGCAATCACGGGAAATTGGTTGCGATCGCGATGAGTAAAATGGGAGAAATTGGCCAGTGATTCGCGCGTAGAGGAAATTTTCTGCTACACTGACCCGACTTTGGAAGCTTGTATATTGAAATATATAAGGAATTTGGAGATAATTCAAAATTGAAAGTTGTATCTCTTTGTGTTTAATTTTCAGAAAAGTAAATCATTTGGAATTTTCAGTTGTGTAAAAAATGTTATAATTGGCATACTACAGCCTATCCGGGAAGAGATTGGAAATCGCGAAGAAGAAATTTGTGTTGCACAGCGCTGACTTTGGAAGATTATTTCTCGTAATCTATAAGGAAATAAGAGATGAGCAAAGTATTAAAGTTGTAGCCCTTGGTGTCTAGTTTTTAAAAAGTTAAACCATTTACAAGTTGCAGTTTTGTACAAAAAGTTATGACTATTATACTAGATATTGTCTGGAAGACCTGGGCGCTTGTTCTTCGCGATCGCGAAGGGAAAATTTTGGCTGAGAAAATTTGTGCTTAGCGATCGCGAAGAGTAAATACCTGGGCAGAAGCTATATTTCGAGGTTTCGGCCATTTTTAACATATTTGGAGCCATGGAGCTCGGATTGAAGCAATTTTTAGGCGATTTTCACCATATGGATTAGGGTAAGTGTTCTATGTCCGAAAGTGATTGTACTTTATGATTCTATAGTTATATTCATCATTTATTTTGGATTTAAATGGAAGAAATCAAGAGTATTGCAAAACTTTTCAAGAACAAAAATTTAAGATTTGGAGGTCAAGTTACTATCAGAATTTGATAAAATTGGTATGCTTGAACTCGTATTGGAATGAGTTGTCGGATTTTGTGAGTTTCTTCGGGCTCCGAAATGTAGGCTCCACTGCCAAATTTTCGAGTGGAGTTCGGAATATTTATAAATTGTTATATTTCAAGCATTGGAGTATATTTTTTATTAATTTACACGTTGTTTGACTAGTTTCGAATTGAACGACACCAAGTTAGAGCTTTAGAGCGAAACTGTGACCGGAAAGTGGGATTTAAACATGTATAACACTGTTAGAAGTGATTCACTTCAAGCTATGAATATCCAGCTTCTTTAGCACGTTGAAGCTACTTGAAAATTTGTCCTTCAAAATTGTTAAAAGAAAGATCAAGTACCTGAAGGCCACCACAAAAGTGAGTGATGAAGGGAATTGACCATAACATTTAGTGTGTCTAAGAATAATTGTTTTGAGCGCGTTTAGATAAATTTTTGACATAACATAACTGGTGTGCCATAAACCCAAATTTTAATAATAGGCCTAAAGCTTTTTAATGAAATTTACTTGTTGGTTATAGTGTAGTATTATAAGGCTTAGTATTGGGAATATTTAATACAAGTTAACAAGATACTAGTCCTGTATCTGCAATGTATTACCTTTAGATTTCGTTATTAAAAATATTATTTAGTAATATAAAATTTGAAATTAAACTTTACTCTCATGAATATTATTACCATATCTTTTTAATCTAACATTAAATGTATGAATAATATTTTACTTCTAATAATATTAATTTCTTAGTAATTTACATGTAACTTTTCGAGCATAGTTTACACGTATGTACTTTTAATAATATTTGCAGCATATTTGGCATTCTAGATAAGGCATTATAACAAATTTAACTAAATGGTTCACCATTGCAAGTTCAATTATTATCAATATATCTATACTATATTAATAGTACGAAGGCCCTTAGCAAAATATTTGGGATTCAATCATATTGGGCTCAACTCTTTACACAGCCAGCTAAGGTGATACAAATAGTTAAATCCCACTGCAGAAGCTACCTGTAATCTAGAGGCAATACGATCACAAAGAAGGCTCTATTGGTTGCGAGAAGATCTGCTTGCCTAAGTCTACATGGGAACTTAATTTGCACAATCTCCAGGTGTGGAACAATGTTGCAAGTTCAAACACACACTGAGATTCGACTCATAAGCATGATGAACTATGGATAAAGTGAATTCATGCCTACTACATCAAGGATCAGAGTGTGGAAACTATGAATATTCCTCAAACCTCCAGCTGGATGGTTAGAAGAATTCTGGGGACAAGAGATACCATTGGACAACTGAACAAGTCTCTTGTTGAACATAAGACTCTCGTTGGGCAAATATATTTGCAACTGATACCAGAATACCCAAAGGTAAGGTGGAGAAAGTTAATGTTCAAGGCCAAAAGCCTTATTCAAAATGTGGCTGCATGTCATGACCCAAAATCCCTAAGGTCGTGATGGCGCCGTACATCAATGTCAGGCAAGCAAATCATTAATTAATTGAAATAACTTTTCGATTTTAACATTTATGAAAATATTTCCTTTCACGTTATTACATAATAACAAAATAAAAATCTGTCAATTAGGAACAACGGTTAGAATACTACACTTTAACAATTATAATCCAACACATATCCCAAAACCCGGTGTCACAAGTACATGAGCAATTTCTAAGAATTTATACAATTATTACAAAGCCTGTCCGAAATACAACTGGACAAGGAAATTTAAAAATGAAATAAATATAGTACGAAGGAGACTCTGTCAGCTGCGGATCGCATCTGGATGATGCAGCTTGCCAAAGTCTCTGAATCCTCCACATTGCTATGAAAGTACCTGTGCAATAAAATGCACATCAAGTGTAGCATGAGTACAAAAACAACGTGTACTCAGTAAGTCGCCCGCCTAACCTCAGAGAGGTAGTGACGAGAGGTCAAATTAGACACTTACTAAAGGTCAATTTGGAATATTTAAGTATGACACTAAGCATAATTATCATAGGCAATGTATAAAAAAAGGTTTTAAATATCTTTCAACTCCGTTCACGTTTAACACTTTATATCTTCGTCATATTAATACAATTAATCAACATGGGTGATTTAATCAAATAACAATTAATCGACAGGAAGGAAAACCTTCTTCCAAAATCTCTTTTAATAACTTTAAATATCTATCATTTCAATTGATAATTTAATATTTTAGGCCAGTAATCAGGCCAAATCATAGCAACTACGCAGCAAATATCCTGCGCAAGCAATGCCGAGGGTCGAACGGTGTGGACCAACAATAATAAACTGTGCAGTGCCGAAGGGTGGCACGGCCCAAACCATAGATGCATCTATCTACCCCGCTCGCGAATCGATCATGCGACGCGGTTAAAATAATACGGCTAGCCTGCTCGCGAATCATACCTGCGACTCAGGTGCTCATATGAACACACACAAATACACGGTTATCCTTCTCGCGAATCATTCATGCGACTCAGGCACCCAAAGTTACACATATCCACATAATAAATCCGTATTTTATTAAGAAAACAGTTTTTCTCAGGAAGGTGGTAAATTCTTATTAAAAGAAACATGAAATATAGGTTTTGAAATCTTTATTTTTGAAACTCATTTGTCAAGTTTAATGATATTCCACGATACAACCCAGTCCAGGTACACAAATATCCACAGAGGAATCAATTCTCTTTCTAGAAGATTAACAAAATGAACTCTAGTTATCTTTTAGATATTCAATTACGTTTTCGATTATATTAGTAGTTTAATATTACAGGCAGGATTACAGGTACAACACGTAAGGCATACTAGTGGGTCCTAGACTACCCGTACATGGCATAATAGTAGCTACGCACGGACTCCCATCACCTCGTGCGTACATAGCCCCCGAAGATAATAGCATGTACTGAATTAATTCACCTAGGGGGACAATTCCCCTTCACAATGTTAGAAAGGAGACTTACCTCGCTCCGAAATTTAAATACCGGCTTCCAAGCCCTTCCGATGACTCCAACAGACGCACAATGCTCCGAAACTACCACATAATGGCAAAGCAATGAAAATTCATCCTAATATTCACAACAAGTTCAAATAATATACTTTCCCAACCACGCTCAGAGAAATGACCAAAATGCCCCCGAGCCCACGTACCCGGAAATCCGAAATTCTCAAAGATACATTCTACCCATAGCTCTACAAGTTCAATCATACCATTTACTCTATATTCCATGCTCAAATTTGTGGCTAAATTCCAAATTTACATTTTCTAGGTTTCTTAAAAAATTTCCCAAATTCCTACCAATTTCCATGCCTAACCCATGCATATAATCTTGTATTTATCTTACAAACGGAAGGCATTTACTTACCTTGATGCCTGACGAAAATCCCCCTTGAAATGCTCTCCAATAGCCTCCTTTTGCACCTGTGGTCCTGATTCAAAGCAAGCGCTTCGCGACGCGTAAGATTGAGTAGGGATGAACATAGGCATAAGCCTCAAAGGAATCAACTCGCACGATGAAGAATCAAGAAGGGAAGTACTCCTAACAGCCCTGTAGCCTTTCGAAGATAAGTACAGACGTCTCCGTACCGATCTGCAATACTCTACTAGACTTGTTTATGACTTGTGAGACCTACGGAAACCTAGCGCTCTGATACCATGTTGTCACGACCCAAAATCCATAGGTCGTGATGGCGCCGGACACCACTGTCATGCAAGCCAAAACCTTAATTAGTTGAAATACATTCATGTTTTAACATTTTCGAAATCGTTACCTTTCCTTGCGTTTCATAATCAAATAAATAAATTTTCGTAAATTAAAATACGACATCAAATAATATTCTGTTATTTAAAAACAGTGATCTAAAGATTTCACTTAAACAATTATCCCAATGCATATCCCAGAACCCGGTGTCACAAGTACACGAGCAACTTCTAAGAATTTTACAAATTCTACAAAGCTTGTCTGAAATACAATTTGGACAAGGGATTTTAGATAAAATAATACCGTAGGAGGGAGACTCTGTCAGCTGCGAAACGCCTCTGGATGATTGCAGCCCGTCCAAGTCTCCAAATTAAAAGAAGCATGAAATATAGGTTTTGAAATCTTTGTTTTTGAAACTCATTTGTCAAGTTTAGTGATACTCCATGATACAACCCAGTCCAGGTACACATATATTCACCTCGTGTGTACGTAGCCCCCGAAGATAATAGCATATATTGAATTAATTCACCTAGGGGGACGATTCCCGCTCACAAAGTTAGAAAGGAGACTTACCTTGCTCCGAAATTCTAATACCGGCTTCCAAACCCTTCCGATGACTCCAACGGGCGCACAACGCTTTGAAACTACCACATAACGGCAAATCAATGAACATTCATCCTAATACTCACAACAAATTCAGATTATATATTTTCCCAACCCCGCTCGGAGAAATGACCAAAATGTCCTCGGATCCACGTGCCCGGAATTTGAAATTTCTCGAATATACATTCTACCCATAGCCTTACTAACTCAAATATATAATTTACTCAAAGATTCATGCTCAATTCATGGAAAAAATCAAAATTTACATTTTCTAGGTTTTTCTTTAAAAAAAAACACCAATTTCCTACAATTTCCCATATCAAACTTATGCATCAATCTTGTATTCAACTTGGCAATGATAAAGAATCACTTACCTCTTGATGCTTGGTGAAATCTCCCTTGAAAGGCTCTCCCAAAATCGCCTAAACCATGAAAAATGAAGACAATGAACCCCAAATTATCGTTTTAAAACATTCTGCCCAGGTCGATTTCCGCACCTGCGGTCTTTCCTCCGCACCTGCAATCTCGCAGGTGCGACAAAATCTCCTGCACCTGCGATTTTCCTCAACTTCAGCCAAATCGCACCTGCGCCCCACTGTCCGCACCTGTGGCTTCGCAGGTGCAGAAAATCCATCTCACCTGCGGTTTTCAGCCAAGCCTGCCTACTCTCGCACCTGCAGTGCCCAAGCCGCACCTACGGCTCTGCACTTGCGGCCAAATCCTCACAGGTGTTGTTACACCAGATGACAACAACTTCAGCCCTTTTCCAACTTCAACTTTTGATCCGTTAACCACCTGAAATCCACCCGAGGCGTCCGGGACCCCGTCGAATCATACCAACCTGTCGCAAAACATGACACGGACTTGCTCGGGCCCTCAAATCAGATCAATCAACGCCGAAATCACGAACCGCACTCAAATCCAATTCTTTAAGAACTTAGAATTTCAAACTTCTACATCCGATGCTGAATCCTATCAAATCACGTCCGATTGACCTCAAATTTTGTGCACAAGTCATATTCAACATTAGGACATGCTCCAACTTCCAGAATCGCATTCCGACCTCGATATCAAAACTTCCACTTCCGGCCGAATTTCCCAAAAACCTTCAAATTTCCATCTTTAGCCAAATGACTCCAAAATGACCTACGGACATCCAAATTCACTTCCGATCGCGCTCCCAATTCCAGAATCACCATACGGAGCTATTTCCAGACTCGGAATCCCAAACGGACATCAACCTCATTGATATGCACTTCAAGCCCAAATTCATGAAATCCTTCTAAAATGCTAACTTCCACAATATACGCCGAAACGTTCCCGGGTTATCCAAAACCCGGTCCGGACATACACCCAAGTCCGAAATCATCATACAAACCTGTTGGAACCTTCAAATCCTGATTTGGAGATCGTTTACTCAAAATTCCAATCTTAGTTGATTTCTCCAACTTAAGGCTTCCAAAATGAGAATTTTCTTTCCAAATCAATTCTAAGCTTCCTGGAATTCAATTCCGACCACGCCCACGGGTCATAATTCCTGAAATGAAGTTGCTCACGACTTCAAACCGCTGAACGACGCGCTAGAGCACAAAATGACCGGTCGAGCGGTTACATTCTCCCCCACTTAAATCGACGTTCGTCCTCGAACGTGCTAAACTTCTCTGGAGTTACTTGAAATTACTGTTTAACATCTCGAGCATCTGCTCGTGCTACCACAACCTAGTTGATCACGCTCAACTATGTCTTATAAAAAGACTAAACGGGCGCTGCAAATATAATCTGG
>ML339636.1:0-35549 GCA_005239505.1 Nicotiana paniculata | reverse complement strand
CCCCCCCCCCCAAACCCCCTATTGGTTTCGTGGTGGTTGTGTGTGTTATTTCAGGGAAAGAGTTGCGGCGGCAGAGACAAGCGCAAGGATTACGGGCGTGAAGAATGGAGCATCACCGGCTAGTGTGCGCAAGAGCTAGCGGGAGCGGGAAGGACGTACGACAGGTCTCGTGTGACCTCTGGTGCAGCTAGCCACATTTCCAGGTTTTTTTTCTTCCGAGAGTTGGTACCTCCTGCTTTTCTGTCTACCTTTTCGATAAGTTAAATTTTGGTTGTCAAGTTAGCAACACTTTACGCATACTATTAGAGTTCCTGTAGGTGCTACCCGTTATTTTTCTGTTCGGTTCCTGTTAGTGTTCTCCGTAGTCTGTCGGAGGTATAGTGGCTTTGGTCGGGTATGGTAGATTAAGGTCATGTCCTCAGGAGGTGTCGGGGTGAGGAGGGGGGTAGGTAGTGGGTCAGCTGATGGGGCGGGAAGTAAGGTGGGTAAGGGGAAAAAAGGAGCTTGTAGACTGAGGATTGGGCCATGGAACATAGGCACGCTGACGGGCAAGTCGATTGAGTTGGTGAAGATTCTCCAGAAGAGGAGGGTCAACATAGCTTGTGTCCAGGAGACTAGGTGGGTAGGGTCGAAGGCGAGGTATGTAGACGGGGTATAATTTGTGGTACTTTGGGGTCGTGAGGGGTAAAAATGGTGTACGCATATTGGTGGATGGGGATCTTAGGGAGTCTGTGGTTGAGGTTAGGCGAGTGAATGATAGATTAATGTTTATTAAGTTGGTGATTGGTGAGTGTACCCTCAATGTCGTTAGCACTTACGCACCGCAAGCAGGCTTGGATGAGGAGGTTAAAAGGCTCCTCTGGGAGGGTTTGGACGAGATTGTGCATAGTTTCCCTTCTTCTGAAAGGTTATTTATCGGAGGGGATTTTAATGGCCATATTGGGTCGGCCGCTGGTAGCTATGGCGAGGTGCACGGTGACTTTAGCCTTGGTGACATGAACGGAGGAGGTACCTCGCTGTTAGATTTCGCTAGGGCTTACGAGCTGGTGATTGCGAACTCGACTTTCCCGAAGAGGGAAGAGCATCTAGTTACTTTCCAAAGTGCGGCGGTGAAGACTCAAATTGATTACCTCCTCCTCAGAAGGTGTGATAGAGGGGTGTGCAAGGATTGCAAGGTTGTCCGGGGGGAGTCCCTAGTGACTCAGCATAGGCTTTTAGTGATGGTCGTCGGTATTTTGGTAAAAAGGAAGAGGAGGTTTGTCCGGGGCTGTCCGAGGATTAAATGAGGAGCTTTGACTAAGGATAATGCCCAGGAGTTAGAGAGGAGGTTATCCGCTATGGGAGCCCGTAGGAGTAGTGGGAACGCGAGCTCTATGTTGTCAGCGACGGCAAACTTTGTCAGGGAGGCTGCGAGGGAGGTGCTAGGGGTATCGAAGGGTTATTCTAGCAGGCATCAAGGCGGTTGGTGGTTGAATGATGTAGTCCAAGGTAAAGTGGAGGCGAAGAAGGTAGCGTATGCAAAGTTTGCTGGGAGCACCAGTGAGGAGGAGAGGAGAGAGAACAGAGAGAGGTACAAGGTGGCGAGGAAGGAGGCAAAACTAGTAGTCACGGAGGCCAAGAATGCGGCATTTGGTAGTATGTACGAGGAATTGGGGGAGAAAGGCCGGGACAGGAAGTTATTTCGGTTGGCTAAAGCGAGGGAGAGGAAGGCCCGGGATCTAGACCATGTAAGGTGCATCAAGGACGAGGATGGTCGGGTATTGATGGAGGAGTCTCAGATTAAGCAGAGGTGGTAGTCGTACTTCTGAGGTCTTCTCAATGAGGAGGGGGATCGAGAAATAGAGCTAGGGGCCTTGGGGCAGTCGGAGAGCCTATGAAACTTTGGGTTTTGCAGGCACCTCAGGGTGGAAGAGGTTGTGGGGGCTTTGCGTAAGATGAGTAGGGGTAGAGCGACCGGTCCGGACGAAATTCTGGTGGAGTTTTGGAAGTGTGTGGGTAGAGCAGGCCTGGAGTGGTTGACGGAGTTGTTCAATGTTATTTTTAGGACGAAGAGGATTCCGGAGGAGTGGAGATGGAGTACAGTGGTACCGTTGTACAAGAACAAAGGTGATATCCAGTGTTGTAACAACTATAGGGGCATCAAGTTACTAAGCCATACTATGAAAGTCTGGGAGAGGGTGGTTGAGGCGAGGGTGAGGAAGATGATGTCAATATCCGACAACCAGTTTGGGTTCATGCCGGGTCGATCCACCACAGAAATTATCCACCTTATCAGAAGGTTGGCAGAACAGTTCAGAGATAAGAAAAAGGACCTACACATGGTGTTTATTGACTTGGAGAAAGTGTATGACAAGGTCTCTAGAGAGGTGCTCTAGAGAAGTCTTGAGGCTAAGGGCGTGCTGGTAGGCCACATAAGAGCGATCAAGGACATGTATGATGGAGCTAAGACTAACGTTAGGACTGTGGGAGGCGACTCAGAGCATTTCCTGGTTGTTATGGGGTTACATCAAGGCTCTGCGCTTAGCCTATTCCTATTTGCCTTAGTGATGGATGCACTGACACATCACATCCAAGGGGATGTGCCATGGTGTATGTTATTCACTGATGACATAGTTCTGATTGATGAGACGAGGGTCGGTGTTAACGAGAAACTGGAGGTCTGGAGACAAATCCTCGAGTCTAAGGGTTTCAAATTGAGAAGGTCTAAGACAGAGTATCTGGAGTGCAAGTTTAGCATTGAGGCGAGTGAGGTAGGTGGGGACGTGAGGCTTGGATCTCAGGTCATACCCTAGAGAGATAGCTTTAAGTACCTTGGGTCGGTGATTCAGGGGGACAGGGAGATCGGCGAGGACATCACTAGCCGTATAGGGGCGGGCTGGACGAAGTGGAGGCTTGCATCTGGAGTCTTGTGTGACAAGAAAGTTCCACCGAAACTTAAAGGAAAGTTTTATAGAGCTGTGGTTAGACCGGCCCTGTTGTACGGGGCAGAGTGTTGGCCGGTTAAGAACACCCATATTCAAAGGATGAAGGTAACAGAGATGAGAATGCTTAGGTGGATGTGTGGTCACACTATGATAGATAGGATTAGGAATGTAGATATTCGGGAGAAGGTGGGCGTGGCGCCAGTAGACGATAAGATGCGGGAAGCAAGGCTAAGATGGTTCGGTCACGTGCAAAGAAGGAGCCTTAATTCCCCGGTGAGGAGGTGTGAGAGGTTGGTGGTGGTGGGTTTGAGGAGAGGTAGAGAGCGCCCGAAGAAGTATTGGGGAGAGGTGATTAGGCAGGACATGGCGAGACTGCAGATTTCCGAGGACATGGCTCTTGATAGGAAGGTCTGGAGGTCAAGTATCAGGGTTGTAGGATAGGGGGTAGTAGAGCTTTTCATTCTTCAGTCCCGGGGTGGGGCGGGTTTGGATAGGATTGACCTTAGAGAGCTTGTGGTCTATGTTGAGCGTTCTTTTCCCCATAAATACTGGCTAATGGTATTGCTTGTCACTTATCTGATGGCTTTTATGTTTATGCTATTACTTTCATGTTTTTATGATTATGCTATTACTTTCTATTGGAGTTACTAATGTATTGTCTTTTCGTGTTTATTTCCGTCCTCCTGAGCCGAGGGTCTATTGGAAACAACCTCTCTACCCTTTCGGGGTGGGGGTAAGGTCTGTGTACAGATTACCCTCCCCAGACCCCACTTTGTGGGACTTGACTGGGTAGTTGTTGTAGTAATACATGTTTTTGAAGCACATTTATGTTTGGAAAGCATATTTGAAAAAATACATTTAAAAGCTTGGTCAAACACTAATTGCTTTTTAAAAATATTTTCAAGTTAATAGTTGTTTCTCACCAAAATTATTTTTGAGAAAAAAACATTTTCAAAAAATCATGTTTGTCCAAAACTCATAACTATTAGCAGTACATGTTCGAAGCACCTTTACCCCCCCCCCCACCCCACCCTCCCCACCCACCCCAAAGAAAAAGAGAGAAAAAAGAAAAAAGAAGCTACTCTCTCTGTTCACTTTTATTTGTCTATTATGGACTTAGCACTCCCCATAAGAAAGTGTATAAAGTTTATATAGTTTTTGTATATAACATAAACAATATATAATATAGAAAAAATTATTCAAATCTTATACATTTTTCGGCTATTATTTTACCGTGGCTATACAGTGTCATTTTTTCAATACCCCATTAGAATATAAGTCTAGTCCATTTAGGGGTCCAGCTTTTCTTGTTGGGCTTAATTTATACATTACCAAAACATTAAAATGTACTATACTAAAGATAATTATTAATAATGTTAAATTAGTAATTTGAAAAAATAAAACGTGTTATCTTTTATAATTGCGCTGATTTTCTAAAGCCTCATTTATACTACCAATGGATATGTGTTTCCTATTTTAGCACTATGGACTTGGTCAAGGAAAACCAAGTTACAATATTAATTGTATAGTGTGTGCCCACAATATATCTAATACTGCCTTTTGACTTACAAACTTAAAAGATGGATCTTAGAATGAAATCTGATCGATAGGACAACACCTTCGCCGCGTGATTCCTGTCTGGTTATCCCTAATCTAAATAATGTACTGTAACAAAGATAATGTTTCAAAATAAGAAATACAATGTGACGGAACTCATTCTCCTCAAAATGTCATGGAAAATTAGTCAACTTTTTCGGAACTTTTTGTTCGATGCTTAGTTAGTGAGAAAAATATTTATTAAAGATTGATACTAGTGTTAGTAAATTTGATAGTGTTATAAATGGAATTTTATTTATGGTAATATCTATATTCTAAAGAGATTCTAGGGTTTCTTATTTTGAAGCTAAGTCACTCTTTTCCTATAAATAAAGGGGTCATAATCCATTATAATTTATCTCAAAATTCAATAAGAATTTCCTCTCTTTTTTTCTCTGCAATATAGTTCTTCTTCTTTTATTGTTTTATAACCCGTTATCAGCACGAGACTCCAACCAATTGAGTAGAGGCTTTGGGATATGTGCATGGTGCTTAATTATACATAATATTGAGCATAATGATTGTCAATTGTTCAATGAATTTCCCTCATGAATAAATTCAGGATTTAAGATAAGAATTTTATCTTATTTTTCTCTTTTAAATTCTTAAATTTGATTTTAAATACAAGCAAAGACAATAAATTTTGATTATAACTCTTATAGAGTTTGCAAGAAATTATAACCCGAAGTGCTAAAATTCCTATGTCTTGCCATGATCAAATTCATATATGATTGTGGGCAAAGAAGTTGTAACAACCCGACCGGTCGTTTTGAGCTTTAACGCGTCGTTCAACAGTTTGAGGTCATCAACAGCTTCATTTCAGGAATTATGACTAGTTTGCATGGTCGGAATTTGTAATTCGGGAAGTTCGGGTGGATTTGGAAAGAAAATTTTCATCTCAAAAACCTTAAGTTTGAAGAATCGGCTAAGAGTGGAATTTGGAGTAAACAACATCGGAATCAGGATCTAGAGGTTCCAACAGGTTCGTATGATGATTTCGGACTTGAGTGTATGTCCGGATCCGGTTTTGGATGACCCGAGAGCGTTTTGGCGTATATTGCGGAAGATAGCATTTTAGAAGAAATTTCATAAGCTTGGGTTAGAAGGCATTTCGGTGTTATAGATATCCGTTTCCAAGTCTGGGAATAACTCTAAATGGTGATTCTGGAGTTGGGAGCGCGATCGGAAGTGAATTCGGATGTCCGTAGGTCATTTTGAAGTCGTTTGGCTAAAGATAGAAATTTGAAGGTTTTTGAAGAAGGTCTGTGATGTCGAATATGACTTGCTCACAAAATTTGGTGTCATTCCGAGTAGTATAGGTCGGTTCGGCGCATTGTTAACGAATTCAAGAACTTAAAGTTCTTAGGTTTGATTCTAGGGATTTTGAAGTGTGATTCTGAGTTTTAGCGTTGGGTGTTCCGAAGACTCGAGCAAGTCCGTGGGATGATTTGGGGCTTGTTGGTACGTTCGGTTTGAAGTTCCGAGGGCTCGGATGAGTTCCGGGTAGGTCCCAGGATGTCCTTAGGCTTAATATATAGCTGTAACGACCCAACCGGTTGTTTTGCGTATTCAGACCCCATTTCCCCAAATAAGACTTCCAGTAGCGGCTTTTAGTGATTTATGACTTGCGGGGAAGGGAGGTTCGGGATTTGGAAGTGTTTCGGGCAATATAGGAGCACTTGGTTCCTTAAGGTTGGCTCTTAAAGATAAATTTGACTTCGGTCAATATTTTGAGTAAACGGCCTCAGAATTGAGTTTCGACGGTTCCAGTAGGTTTGTATGATGATTTCGGACTTGTGCGTATGTCCAGAATGGGTTTTGGATGATCCGGGAGCGTTTCGACGCCAAATAGCGAAAATACAGTTTCCTTAAGTTCATAAGTTGGTTTGGAACGTGTTTTCGTGTTATCGAGGTCCGAACGGAATTCTGAGACCGGAAATAGTTTCGTTATGTCATTATGACTTGCTTGCAAAATTCTGTGTCATTCCGAGTACTATAGGTCGGTTCGGCGCATTGAAATCGAATTCAAGAACTTAGAAATTCTTAAGTTTAATTCTAGAGGTTTTGAGGTGTGATTTTGAGTTTTAGCGTGGTTTTGGGTGTTACGAAGGCTCGAGCGAGTCCGTAATATAATTTAAGACTTGCTGGTATAATTGCACGGGGGCTCGGATGGGCCCAGGTGCCTCCCGGACACCAAACGGGGCCAAAAACCAGCATCTTCAGCTGCTGGTGCACCAGGTCTGGTGTGACCGCAAGTGCGGTTGCCCAGATCGCAGGTGCGAGACAGCTCCTGCGGTCGAGGCCTCGCAGGTGCGAACCCCAGGAGAGAAGTCCTTTTTTCGCAGGTCCGGACCCTTCTCCGCAGGAGCGGGTCTGCTGGTGCGGAATACTTACCGCAGGTGCGATCCCCAGGCTCCTTGCCAAAATCCGCAGGTGAGACCAATGGACTGCAGGTGCGGTCCTCGAGCCACAGGTGCGAGATCACTGAAAGCAGTGAGCTCCTTTAATACGGGATTCAACTATTTTTCACCAATTCTTCCCCACCATACGCGATTTTGAGAGCTCACAAGAGGGTATTCGGCCTAGCTACTAAACGGTAAGTAATTTCCATTTAAATGTTGGGTTATTACATCAAATCTTAGGTAGATTAACACCTAATTAGTATAAATCAAAGGGGTTAGAGTGGAAACCTAGGGTTGATGAACTTTAGGGAATTTCACCACCTTTCTACCATGAAATCATACAAAAACTATATAATAATGATCCTTAGGCTATGGGTGAGTGTTTTCTTCTAAAATTTCCGGAATCCGAGCATGTGGGCCCGGGGGTGAATTTTGAGATTTCTTCAAGAATCATGAATTAGCCAAATTAGTAAGATAATTTCATACTTTTGAGTGTATATTAATGTATTTAAATAACATTTGACTAGTTTCAAGTCCTTGGGCAACGAGTTTGGAGTTCCGGGCGCGTTCTTGACCCAGGAAGTAGGTTCTACGTGAGGTGAGTCTCCTTTCCAACCTTTTAAGTGGGAATTGTCCCCATTGGTAATTATAAATGATTGAATTGTCCTTATTTGCGGGGGCTACGCACGCACGAAGTGACGAGATTCCGTGCGTAGGTACTACTATGTTATGTTGGTTAGTCTTTAGGACTCACAAGCATGTTTATGTGCCTTGCTTGTATCCCTACATGTATTCCTAGTTGATTATCGTCTTAGAATTAGTATGATAATGACGGAAGATTACATGAAATCTTGTTGTTGCCTTAAATACTTGTTTCCAAGTATAATCTCTATATTCCTTGAAGTTCCTGATAATTATACGAGCACCCGTGTCACATGTATGATTCGTGAGCGGGGTAGCCTTATATTATGTCAATCGCATCACATGATCGATTCGTGAGCGGGGTAAAAAATGCATCTATGGTTTGTGTCGTTCGACCCTCGGCAGTGTACATTTATTTTTGCGTCGCTTCGGTCGTATGCCTCGGCATACTATATGCTATGTGATGATGGAAAGTCTACTTATTTTTACTAATCAAATTGTTCCATGTGGAAGAGAACTTGAAACTTTTATTGATATTATTATGTGACACTTGGGGGTAGCTTGTAGTTCATATACTTGATAATCCATGTCTAATTGATTTCCATGACTGTTAATCCTGTCTAGATTTATTTAATCATATCATTGTTAATGACCCTAGTGAGTACTACGTCTACCTCTCGTCACTACCTCTTCGAGTTTAGAGGGGATACTCACTAGGTACATATTTATTTATATGTACTCATGCTACGCTTCTGTACTTAATTGTGTAGGTTCTAAAGCTCGTGCATCTGTTTATCATACCGGAGCGCGTTCCTGAGAGTATCATCTGGACCCGACTACACGGTGAGTTGCTCCTCCTAGCGTTCCTCAACAGCACTGTGGAGTTTGTTTCTATTTTTGGGATATTTCTGTCTATTTATTTCGGGCAGTAATACATTTATTTATGTTTGGTTTTGTATATTCCACTAGTTGTCTGTGGACTTGTGACACTAGGTCTTGGCACGTATAGTAGACTTACTAGTATTTTGCTACACCGTATATGTTGGCAAACGTTTTGAGTTACTTGAATTAATTTACCTTACTTAACCATTTTCATTAAAGGATTTCTTAACTTAAAAATCGGTAAGTACTTGGAAACCCCAAATAAGCAAAGCAACCTCGTTAGTAGCTAGTGTTGGCTTGCCTAACTCCGGTGTTGGGCGCCATCACGACCTGAATGAAATTTCGGTCGTGACAACATGGTATCAGAGCTCTAGGTTCACGTAGGTCTCACAAGTCACAGGCAAACCTAATAGAGTCTTGCGGATCGATACGGAGTGTTTGTATTTATCTTCGGGAGGCTATAGGGTGTTAAGAAACCTCTCTTTATTCCTATTCTATCGTGCAGTCTATGGTTACTAAATCTCATTCTTCTATTCTCTCACAAATGGTAAGGACTCGTGCAACTGATATCCCAGACTTGGGAGATGCCGCTACCCCCCCCCCCCCCCCCCCCCCCCCCCGTCCGAGGCCATGGCAGAGGCCGGGGGAGGGCACCGACTCGAGGTAGGGGACGAGGGAGTCCCAGAGTTGCTCCATTAGCACCCCCAGAGGATCCCATTATTGAGGAGCAAGACGAGGTGCCTCCAGCAGATCTTACCCCAGCAGATTTCATGACTGCACCAGGCTTTCAGGAGGTCATGGGCCGTATGATGCGGTTCATAGATACTATGACCCAGGCTGGTTTATTTCCAGCAGATCCTGCCACATCTCAGGCGGGAGGGGGAGTTCATACCCCTACCGCCCAGGTCGCTGGTCATGTAGCGGCAGTATGCCAGACTCCGGGTACTCTGCCCGTGGGGAGAGCACATCCAGCAGCACCTGAGCTCAGAGCAGCTGCGGACGGCGATCCGCAGAAGTTACTTGACAGGTGGACTCGATTGCACCCTCCGACCTTCGGAGGTGAGAGGGGCGAGGATGCTCAGGACTTTATTGATACGTACAGGGACAGACTGCAAAACATGAGGATTTTGGAGTCCCATGGAGTCGACTTCACTACTTTCCAGCTAGAGGGCAGGGCCCGCAGATGGTGGCATTCATACATACTTGGTAGGCCAGCAGGTTCCCCTTCTATCACATGGGAGCAATTCACTCAGCTGTACCTGGACAGGTATATTCCACCCTCTGAGAGGGAAGAGCTGCGGTATCAGTTTGAGCAGCTGGAGTAGGGGCAGATGTCTCACTCAGTTGTACCTGGACAGGTATATTCCACCCTCTGAGAGGGAAGAGCTGCGGTATCAGTTTGAGCAGCTGGAGTAGGGGCAGATGTCTCACTCAGCTGTACCTGGACAGGTATATTCCACCCTCTAAGAGGGAAGAGCTGCGGTATCAGTTTGAGCAGCTGGAGCAGGGGCAGATGTCCGTGACAGATTACGAGGCTAATTTTTCAGAGTTATCTCGCCATGCCCTTATGATTATTCATACTGATACTGAGAGAGTGCGGAGGTTTGTAGTTGGATTGCACTCAGGTATTAGGGCCAACATGGTCCGGGAGGTGGATATGGGTACTCCTTATCAGCTTGTGGTTGAGATAGCTCGCCTGATTGAGGGTTACCGATCGAGGGACAGAGAGCAGGGTCAGCAGGACAAGAGGGCCAGATTCTCTGGAGATTTAAGAGGTGCCCCAGCTAGGGGTAGGGGTCAGTTTGGTAGAGGCCAGCCCAGCAGGCCTCCATATTCAGCTGAACCACCACCTCCCCCTGGTGCTCCAGTGAGACCATATTTCAGCGCCATGCTGGAGAGTTATTACCGCCCACCAGCCATTCAGGGTTCCTCCGGCGGGTATTCAGGTCATCAGGGTCTCCTAGTCCTTACTTCAATGCCATGCTAGAGAGTTCTCACCGACCCCCAGCTATTCAGGGTTCTTCTTCAGGGAAACATGCCATGCCTCCAGTGAGGTGTTATGAGTGTGGGGATTCAGGCCATATGAGGAGGACTTGTCCCAGGTTTTGGGGCAAGGCTATTCAGCAGAGTTATCAGCCCGCATTCTCAGCACCAGCGCCCCATTCGCTTAGAGGTGGAGGAAAGGCTGGTATAGGTCGTCCCAGAGGTGGAGGCTATGCAGGGGGAGCTCAGCTAGCTCCTATTCAGTCCAGCGGAGGTCAGTCTTCAGGTACTCCAGCCAGATTCTATGTTATTCCGGCCCGAGCAGATGCAGTGGCCTCAGATGCCATGATCACAGGTATTATCTCAGTATGTGGTAGAGAGACATCAGTGCTATTTGATCCAGGATCTACTTATTCATATGTGTCAGCCTTATTTTCTTGTTTTATGGGTGTTATTCACGATTCCTTGGCTTCTCCTAAATATGTATCCACCCCGTGGGTGATTCGGTAGTGGTAGACCGGGTTTATCGGTCTTGTGTGATTTCATTCTGTGGGTACGAGACTAGAGCGGACCTTCTATTTCTGGACATGGTTGACTCTGAGACTATCCTGGGGATGGATTGGCTATCTCCTCACCATGTCATCTTGGATTTCCATGCCAATACGGTTACTTTGGCCATGCCTGAGTTGCCTAAACTGGAGTGGAGAGGTTCCTCAGTTAGTGCAGCCAGTAGAGTTATTTCCTTCCTGAAGGCTCAACATATGGTCGAGAAGGGTTGTCTGGCATATCTTGCTTATGTGCGGGACACCATCGTCAAGTCTCCGACTATTGATTCAGTGCCAGTTGTTCGAGAGTTTGCTGATGTATTCCCTTCAGACCTTCCAGGTATGCCTCGATCGTGATATTGATTTCTGCATTGACTTAGCTCCAGATACTCAGCCTATTTCCATTCCCCCGTACCGTATGGATCCTAAGGAGTTGAAGGAGTTGAAGGAGCAGCCTGAGGAGTTATTGGCTAAGGGGTTTATTAGACTGAGTGTATCGCCGTGGGGTACTCCAGTTCTATTTATGAAGAAGAAGGATGGGTCTATGCGGATGTGTATTGATTACCGCCAGTTGAACAAGGTTACCATCAAGAACAAGTATCCATTGTCGCGCATTGATGAGTTCTTTGACCAGTTGCAGGGTGACAGTGCGTTTTCTAAGATTGACTTGAGATTGGGCTATCATCAGTTGAATATTCGGGCCTCAGATGTTCCGAAGACTGCTTTTCGTACGAGATATGGTCACTATGAGTTCTTGGTGATGTCCTTTCGCTTGACTAATACCCCAGCAACATTTATGGATTCGATGAACAGGGTGTTCAGGTCGTATATTGATTCCTTCGTCATCTTCTTCATTGATGACATTTTGATTTACTCACGTAGCCTAGGAGAGCACAAGCAACATTTGAGAGTTGTGCTCCAGACTTTGCGAGAACAAAAGCTATATGCCAAGTTCTCCAAGTGTGAGTTTTGGTTGGACTCCGTGGAATTCTTGGGACATGTAGTATCTGGAGAGGGTATCAAGGTTGATCCTAAGAAGGTTGAGGCGGTGCAGAGTTGGCCACGTCCTACTTCAGCTACGGAGATCAGGAGCTTCTTGGGCCTAGCAGGCTACTATCAATGATTTGTGGAGGGATTTTCATCCATTTCATCCCCATTGACTAGATTGACTCAAAAGAATGCTCCATTTCGGTGGTCCGACGAGTGTGAGGCGAGCTTTCAGAAGCTCAAGAGAGCATTGATCTCAGCACCAGTTCTAGTATTTCCTTCCGGTTCTGGGATGTATACGGTGTATTGCGAGGCTTCACACGTTGGCTTGGGTTGTGTATTGATGCGGGAAGGGAGAGTTATTTCTTATGCTTCGCGCCAGCTGAAGATTCATGAGAAGAATTATCCTGTGCATGACTTGGAGTTGGCGGAGATTGTTCATGCTCTTAAGATTTGGAGGCATTACTTATATGGGGTGTCTTGTGAGGTTTATACAGACCACCGCAGCTTACAACACTTGTTCAAGTAGAGGGATCTTAATTTGAGGCAGCGCAGGTGGCTTGAGTTGCTGAAGGATTATGAAATCACCATCCTTTATCATCCGGGCAAGGCGAATGTAGTGGCAGATGCTTTGAGCAGGAAGGCGGAGAGTATGGGTAGCTTGGCTTGTATTGCAGCGGAGGAGAGACCTCTAGCCTTGGACATTCAGTCCTTGGCTAATTAGTTGGTGAGATTAGATCTTTCAGAGCCTCGTCGAGTTCTAGCACATGTGGTTGCTCAGTCTTCATTGTTGGGGGAGATTAAGGATCGGCAGTATGATGATCCATGCTTAGCGGAGTTACAAGAGTCAGTGGTTCAGGGTGGTGTCAAGGAGGTTACTATTGGCGAGGATGGTGTTCTGAGACTTCAGGGTCGTTTGTGTGTTCCTAATGTTGATGGCTTGAGGTAGAGGATTCTGGATGAGGCACACAGTTCGCGGTATTCTGTTCATCCTGGTGCTACGAAGATGTATCGTGATTTGAAGCAGCATTACTGGTGGAGGCAAATGAATAAGGACATTATAGAGTATGTAGCTAGGTGTCTTAACTACCAGCAGGTTAAGTATGAGTACCAGAGGCTAGGAGGCTTACTTCAGCAGATGCCCATTCCTGCGTGGAAGTGGGAGCGCATTACTATGGACTTCGTAGTTGGGTTGCCTCAGACTTTGCGGAAGGTTGACGCGGTTTGGGTCATTATGGATAGATTGACCAAATCGGCGCATTTCATTCCCATGGCTACTACTTATACTTCTGAGAGGCTAGCTCAGATTTACATTCGGGAGATAGTCCGGTTGCACGGTGTACCAGTGTCCATTATATTAGATAGAGGTCATCAGTTCACCTCGCACTTCTAGAGAGCATTGCACAGAGAGATGGGTACCGAGATAGATCTCAGCACAACATTTCATCCACAGACTGATGGCCAGTCTGATCGTACAGTTTAGATATTGGAGGATATGCTAAGAGCATGTGTGATTGACTTTGAAGGTCAGTGGGACCATTTCTTGCCTTTGGTCGAGTTTGCTTACAATAATAGTTATCATTCCAGCATTGAGATGTCTTAATTTGAGGCTTTATATGGTCGACGATGTCGTTCTCCCAACAGATGGTTTGAGCCTGGCGAGGCTAGGTTATATGGTACGGACCTGGTGAGAGATGCCTTGGAGAAGGTGAAGTTGATTCAAGAGAGGCTCCGCATAGCACAATCCAGACAGAAGAGTTATGCGGATTAGAGGGCACGTGATGTGTCATTTATGGAGGGGGATAAGGTTCTGCTGAAGGTTTCGTCGATGAAGGGCATCATGAGATTCGGGAAGAAGGGCAAGCTAAGCCCAAGGTTTATAGGTCCTTTCGAGGTATTGAGGTGAGTTGGGGAGGTTGCTTATGAGCTTGCCTTACCTCCCAGCTTATCAGGAGTCCATTCGGTTTTTCATATATCCATGATCCGGAGATATCACGTCGACTTCTCCCACGTGGTTGATTTCAGCACTATTCAGTTGGATAAGAGATTGGGCTACGAGGAGGAGCCAATTGCTATTATTGATAGACAGGATCACCAGTTGAGATCCAAGAGAGTTTTTTTCCATGGAGGATCCAACCAGCTGAGGAGCCGACTTGGTAGTCCGAGGGGGACATGCGGAGCAAATATCCACATCCTTTCAGCACTTCAAGTACTATTCTAGACCCGTTCGAGGACGAACGTTTGTTTAAGAGGTGGAGAATGTAACGACCCGACCGGTCATTTTGCATATTCGGACCCTGTTCCCCTAAATAAGACTTCCTGTAGCGGCTTTATTGATTCATGACTTGCAGGGACGGGTGGTTCGGGATTTGGAAGTGTTTCGGGCAATATAGGAGCACTTGGTTCCTTAAGGTTGGCTCTTAAAGCCAAGTTTGACTTCGGTCAACATTTTGAGTAAACGACCTTGGAATCAAGTTTCAACGGTTCCAGTAGCTTCGTATGATGATTTTATACTTGTGTGTATGTCCGTAATTGGTTTTGGATGACCTGGGAGCATTTCGACGCCAAATAGCGAAAATACAGTTTCCTTAAGTTCATAAGTTGGTTTGGAACGTGTTTTTGTGTTACCGAGGTCCGAACAGAATTCCGAGACCGGGAATAGTTCTGCTATGTCATTTATGACTTGCTTGCAAAATTTTGTGTCATTCCGACTGGTATAGGTCGGTTCGGCGCACTGAAACCGAATTCAAGAACTTAGAAATTCTTAAGTTTAATTTAGGGGTTTTGAGGTGTGATTTTGAGTTTTAGCGTGGTTTTAGGAGTTCCGAAGTCTCGAGCGGATCCGTAATATGATTTAGAACTTGTTGGTATAATTTCACGGGGGCTCGAGTGGGCCCAGGTGCCTCCCGGACACCAAACGGGGCCAAAAACCAGCAGCTTCAGCGGCTGATGCACCAGGTCTGGTGTGACTGCAGGTGCAGTTGCCCAGATCGTAGGTGCAACCCCTAGGAGAGAAGTCCTTCCTTCGCAGGTCCGTACCCTTCTCCACAGGATCGGGTCCACTAGTGCGGAATACCTACCGCAGGTGCGATCCTCAGGCTCCTTGCCAAAATCCGCAGATGCGGGACCGTAGGTGCGAGATCACTAAATACGGGATGCAACCATTTTTCACCATTTCTTCCCCACCATACCCGATTTTGAGAGTTCACAAGAGGGTATTCGGCCTAGCTACTAAAAGGTAAGTAATTTCCATTTAAATGTTGGGTTATTACATCAAATCTTAGGTAACCTAATTAGTATAAATCAAAGGGGTTAGAGTGGAAACCTAGGGTTGATGGACTTTAGGGAATTTCACCACCTTTCTACCATGAAATCATACAAAAACTATATAATAATGATCCTTAGGATATGGATGAGTGTTTTCTTCTAACATTTTCGGAATCCGAGCATGTGGACCCGGGGGTAAATTTTGAGATTTCTTCAAGAATGATGAATTAGCCAAACTATTAAGATAATTTCATACTTTTGAGTGTATATTAATGTATTTAAATAACATTTGACTAGTTTTGAGTCCTTGGGCGACGAGTTTGGAGTTCCGGGTGTGTTCTTGACCCTGGAAGTAGGTTGTACGCGAGGTGAGTCTCCTTTCCAACCTTGTAAGAGGAAATTATCCTCGTAGGTAATTATAAATGATTGAATTGTCCTTATTTGCGGGGGCTACGCACGCACGCACGAAGTGACGAGAGTCTGTGCGTAGCTACTACTATTTTATGTCGGGTAGTCTTTAGGACTCACAAGCATGTTTATGTGCCTTACTTGTATCCCTACTTGTATTCCTAGTTGATTATCGTGTTAGAATTAGTATGATAATGATGGAAGATTACATGAAATCTTGTTTTTGCCTTAAATACTTGTTTCCAAGTATAATATCTATATTCCTTTAAGTTCCTGATAATTCTGTGTATGTATACGAGCACCCGTGTCACATGTATGGTTCGTGAGCGGGGTAGCCTTATATTATGTCAACCGCGTCGCATGATTGATTCGTGAGGGGGTAATAGATGCATCTATGGTTCGTGTCGTTCGACCCTCGGCAGTGCACATTTATGTTTGTGTCGCTTCTGCCGTATGCCTCGGCATAATATATGCTATGTGATGATTGAAAGTCTATTTATTTTTACTAATCAAATTGTTCCATGTGGAAGAGAACTTGAGACTTTTATTGATATTATTATTTGACACTTGGGGGTAGCTTGTAGTTCATATACTTGATAATCCATGTCTACTTGATTTCCATGACTGTTAATCCTGTCTAGATTTATTTAATCATATCATTGTTAATGACCCTAGTGAGTGCTACGTCTACCTCTCGTCACTACTTCTTCGAGTTTAGACGGGATACCCACTGGGTACATATTTATTTATATGTACTCATGCTACGCTTCTGTACTTAATTGTACAGGTTTTGAGGGTGGTGCATCTGGTTATCATACTGAAGCGCGTTCCTGAGAGTATCATCTAGACTCGACTACACGGTGAGCTGCTCCTCCTGGCGTTCCTCAGCAGCACTGTGGAGTCTGTTTCTATTTTTGGGATATTTCTGTCTATTTCTTTCGGTCAGTACTACATTTATTATGTTTGATTTTGTATATTCCACCAGTTGTATGTGGACTTGTGACACTAGGTCTTGGCACGTATAGTAGACTTACTAGTATTTTGCTACACCGTATATGTTGGCAAATGATTTTGAGTTATTTGAATTAATTTACCTTACTTAACCATTTTCATTAAAGAATTTCTTAACTTAAAAATTGGTAAGTACTCGGAAACCCCAAATAAGCAAAGCAACCTCGTTAGTAGCTAGTGTTGGCTTGCCTAACTCCGATGTTGGGCGCCATCACGACCTGAATGAAATTTGGGTCGTGACAATAGCTGTTGCAGGTCAGAGAAGTCAAATATATGAACCCATCACCGCGGTCCGCGATCCTTTTTGTGCTGGCCGCGGTGGGAAAGGGCTTCGCGGTCGTGTTTTCGCGGTCCGCGGTGGAGGAGTTGGACCACTGGTCCGACTTTGGAGACCTATATCTTTTGATCTACAAGGAATTTTGAGATTATTCAAAAAATAAAGTTGTATCCTTTCGTGTCTATTTGCGAGAAAGGTAAAGAAATCGTAATTTGGACATATGTAGAGAATGTTATGTCCAAAATACTAAAGCATGTCACTGCAGTCATTTTTTTTGGTTTTCTTCAGTTTTTCTTGACTTTGCTAAAACGCCCGCGGTCCCTTTTTCATTGACCGCGGTGGGGGGGGGGGGTCTGAGAGGAGTATAAATAAGTGATATTTTCAGTTATTTTTTATTTTTCAAGACCCCAAAGGCATCAGAGGCGATTTTCCAAACACTCTTTATTCTCCAAAATGGTGATAAGTGACTTCTAACTCATTTTCTTCACTCTTAACTTCTTTTTACAAGATTTCATCCTAGAATCTAGGGTTTTCATGGTGAAATTGGGAATTTTGGGTAAAACCTAAGAAAATTGAAATTTCGGAATTTAGACCTCAAATTGAGGTTGGATTCCAAAATCATTTATATATCCGGGCTCAGGGCGAATGGATAATCGGGTTTTGGTCCGAATTTCGGGTTTGGACCGAGCGGGCCCAGGTTTGATTTTTTACTTTTGGGGAAAGACTTTAGAAAACTCACTTCCATGCATTAGATTTGATTCATTTAGCATTTATTGATATAATTTAGTAACTTGTGGATAGTTTCGAGTCCTTAGGAGACGAGTTTGGTGTTTCGGGCGCATTCTTGGCTCGGAAAGTAGGTTCGGCACGAGGTGAGTCTCCTTTCTAACCTTTTAAGAGAGAATTGTCCCCATAGGTGATTATAAATTAATGTATTGTCCTTATTTGTGGGGCTACGCATGCACAAAGTGACGAGAGTCCGTGCGTAGCTACTATTATGCCATGTCGGGTAGTTTTAGGAATCACGAGCATGCCTTATGTGCCTTACATGTATTTCAAGATATACCTTAAGTTTCTTATTATCCTTGAACTAGCATGAGAATAATGGCAAGCTACACCCAAATTTACAGTTGTTTAGTTCATGTTTACAAGTATAGTCTCTACTGAATTCCCTGATAGTTCTGTGTATGTATACGAGCACCCGAGTCGCAGGTATGATTCGCGAGCAGGGTAAAAGATGCACTTATGGTTTGGGTCGTTCTACCCTCGGCAGTGCATAGATATGATTATTTTATGGAAAAGATGCACTTATGGTTTGGGCCATTCGACCCTCGGTTGTGAATAGATATGATTATTTTATGGCAAAGATGCACTTACAGTTCGGGCCGTTCGACCGTCGGCAGTGCACATTTTACTTTTATTGTTAGTTCGGGCGAAACGACCCTTAGCATTCCCTACGCATATATATATATATATATATATATATATATATATATATATATATATATGATACACCACTTGTGACTTGAATTGTTAAGTTGTCTTAAGGACGTAAATTGTTAAATGATTTCATGGAAAAGGACTTGACAGATATTTGGGGGAAAATGAAGTAGAATTAATTATTTACTTCCAGTATTTATTGAATGTGTAGTTACTTTTAAAGTTTACTGATTTTATTATCCTCGTATGCCTTTTGCTGCTGTCATATATTGTTAAATTATATTGTTGGACCTTAGTGAGTATCAAGTCGACCTCTCATCACTACTTCTTCAAGATTAGACGGGATACTCACTAGGTACATATATATTTATGTACTCATACTACACTTGGTGTGCATTTGTTGCACAAGTATATTCATTACGACGAGGCTGGTTTGGAGACTTAGGCGAGATGCATCATCCGGAGGCGATCCGCTGCCGAAAGAGTCTTCCTCTATGTATTGTATTTATTTTATTCTAAAGTCCTTGTCCAACTTGTATTTCGGACAAGCTATGTAGTATTTGATAAAAAGTCTTAGAAATTGCTCATGTATTTGTGACACCGGGTTCTGGGATGTATTTGGGTTATATTATTATTACATAGAAAAAAATAAAAAATAGACTGTTGCTTTTACTTAATGGATTTTTATCTAGTTATTATGTATTAAAGTCAAAGGTATCCATTTCGAAAATGTTAAAATAGGAATTTATTTCAACTAATTAATGCTTAGCTTGCCTGATAGGGGTGCCCGGCGCCATCACGACCTAAGTTAGGATTTTGGGTCGTGACAGAAGTGGAAACCCGTCCCATTGAATTTGCTTCATTCTCATTCCCCTTAAGAGAATGTGATAGTAATATGTATTAAGTCTGAAAGAAGACAAAATTATTACCGTTAAGGTATTAATGGATGTGGACGTGGCAATAGACGAAACTATAATTGTCATCATTGTGATGATGAGAATAATAAAAATTCTCAAAATAATCATTCACTTGTGAAAGTAATATTTGTCATCTATTTGACATGAGATTTTTTAAAGCACATATATATGACTAAGATCCATTCATGATGTGAATATGATAACATCTGATTTATGAATACATATTCATTCTTGGAAGAATATGAACGTGCTAGTGGTAGTTGATATACCACAGTCACCTCTAGAATGAGGTTTGAGATGAAATAAGAAAATAATTTTATTATTATGGCATGATTGATCATTGATAATGTACCTATTGTGATTAGCCAAAATATTATGGCGATGTGATTATTACATGGCAAAAGTTAGAAGCAACATATCTTGCCTAATGATTTTGATCATACCATAATGGTATAAATTTCTCCATGAAAGAGATATTCACCGTATGGATGTCGATGAATATGTGGTAGTACCAAATTAATTGGGAGCTTTGGAAGAGCCAATTATTACTATTTTGGAGGAATAAAATTGAGTATCAATAAGACATTGTGTTGTAGTAAGTCTCAAAGAAACTTATTAAGTTTCTAAAGTATTCGCGAAAGCGGTTGGTTAAATTGAGACTATAAATAAATGAAAAATTTAATATATACTATTACAACAACTTGTAACAGAGTAATATGTATGTGAAAAATTACCCGCTTTATTCTCCAGTTTGTACTATGCAAATAAAAGAATACCACAATAAAATATATGTTTATTGATATAAAAACTCATATCATAATAAACTTGGAGTTTATTGATAATTGCACACGTCATGGTATAAATCTGAAGTTTATTAATATCAATAATTTATCCAGTTGGCATAATTGATTTTATCCATGTTAATTTAAATGATGTGCAAAAATTAAAGAGAATTCACATGGGTAAATATTAAAGAACAAGAAAGTTCTTTACGAATTCTCTTATTTTGATTGTTCTCGCGATTAATAGACCAACTAAAATTGGGATTGAATTCCATGAATGTTAGAAATATCAAAGGTGAATATGGAATCATTCACATGTCATGTATACCACATAAGATGAATCTATGATATGGTTACATGTGCAATTATTATTAACCCTGCAAGATGGGGTTTGCGAGGTAACTTGCTCAATAATTTGATTTAGAGCATAATTTCCAGATTTTTTATTCAAGATATCTCATCTTGATAAGTTGGTTTACATCACAGTTGGTTTAACAAAACGATTTATTGAGTGCCTCCACTTAATAGCTAAACATTGCTTATGTGAACAAAGTTATCTATATCAATTTGATATACGTTATATACCAAAGTATATTTGTTTCTCCTCTCACAAGTGGTTCAGGGCCAGGAACCAATCCATCTTATTATTATTTATGTGCGGGGTATATTTTGATTAATACCATAACGCACAAAGATAAGTTCCCAAAGTTGAGGAAACAAGTTAGTTTTTCTAACACAAGGGGGAGAGATGATAAACATTTGAGAATTTACGTGAAATGAATTATCAATTCTCTATAAGCATGATAATGTGATGGCGAAGATTTTCAAGGTGCAACATATTCATTGGAGTTAATATATGTGATTTATTCATCAAATCTTTGCTGACGTCAACATTCAAGAAGCTAGTGCACAAGATCGGAATGCGAAGACTCAATGATGTGAATTGATGCTCTCGTCAAGGGGAGTTAATACTTGTTGTACTCCTTTTTCTCTTACAAGGTTTTGTTCCACCGGGTTTTCCTTGCAAGGTTTTTAACGAGGCAACCAAAAGGCGTAATGTTAGATATGTGTACTCTTTTTCCTTTACTATAATTTTTTTCCCACTGGGTTTTATTTTAGTTAGGCTGAATACATAACTAGGCCCTTAAACTAGGCCCTTTTTGTCACTTGGACAGCTAAACATAGGGTTGTTCATATCAGGTACTCCAACTAAACCCCATATGTGCCAATTAAACATTGTCAAGGAAAATGCCGCGAGAACATGAGAAAACTTGTTGATTTATTATTATTATTATTATTATTATTATTATTATTATTATTATTATTATTATTATTATTATTATTATTATTATATTATTATTATTATTATTATTATTGGTGTTGTTATTATTATTGTTGTTGTTGTTGTTATTATTATTATTATACTCTATATTATGATTATTTTATATATCCTAATATATTATTCCTATTAAAGCTCTAACTTTTATCCCCGTTCTTTTATTTCTCTTCTTCTTCCCCTTAGACAAAACTTGTCAATCTTTTCTCTTAATATGTTTACCTCTTTTTCATATAAAGCTCACTTCTTTGAAGGTCTCTTGAATTGGGTCTCATCTTCTTCACATCTTGAAGTGTTTGTGGCTGCTCCTTTGAAGGTTACTCATTGACGTGGGTATCAACTTCTCCACTCACTCGTAATGTCGAACAAATCGAAATCACCTTCTTTAAGAGAAGTTTCTTGTTATTGTGGGATTGCTATCAAATTATTATTTCACGGACTCTTTAAACCCAGATTGTGATTTTTTTTTCTTCGCAAAATTGAAGGCAAAGTTGCTTGTAATTATTTCCAGTGGTATGACGATGAAATTCTTAAGAAACCTAATAGGGTAATTTCTGGTTTATTGAGCAGAGTAAAAAAGTTTGAAGAAGAGAGGGATCAGGTTGGGATAATCGGGTTTTTCATTTTATGAAATGAGTTTCAATTTGTTTTGGGGGTGAAATTTATTAAGTGAAAGATTTTAATTATGTCGAACAATTTGTTGACAAATTTAGGGTGTTAAGAGGCAACTGTAATACACACACTTAATTTTTTAAAAAGTTTTTGGCAGACAATCTGGATAGTGTTTAATTGGCACATATGAGGTTTAGTTGGAGTGCCTGATAGGAACAACCCAATGCTTAGGTGTCCAAATGACAAAAAAGGCCAAGTTTAAGGGCAACTGTAATACACGCACTTATTACGTTGAAGAAACGAAAAGGACAGAAACAGGTTGATCATAATTAGTTTATATCGTTTCCATTGCTTGTTAATCATGTCAAACTACTAAGTGAGCGTTTGGACATAAGAATTGTAAAATTGCAAAACAGGTGAAAAAATTTTCAAGTAAAAATGATATTTAAAATTTAGGGTTGTGTTTGAATATGAATATAATTTAGTGTTGTTTCTGAAGTTCTATGAGTGAAAATTTTGAAAAAATAGGTATTTGGAGTTTTTCAACTTTTCAAAATATATCTTCAAGTGAAAATTGAAAACTTTATGAACAAACATTGATTTCGGAAAAAAAAAAAAGAATTTAGAAAAAAAGAAAAAAATTTCTTATGTCCGAACGACTCTAAGTTCTACTTTGGAAAACATATATGATTGTCGTGCAAACCAAAATTATAAAAATGCGATATTCAATATGAAAGTGATAGAGTTGAGTTCAAAATTCTCGTTCAAGTTTCGGAAAAGAGTCGCTAAATCTTAGCACTCAACCACTTGATTCCCTAATCATAAAATTCATCCATTGTGGGGTTGTCGTCAAATCAGATCATGCAAAACGATACAGCTGTATAGCTCTCTACGTAATCAATAATCATAGCGGAAAAGGGTCAAAAATATCCTTTTATTATGAGAAATTAACTAAATATATTTTCCGTTATACTATTCTAATAGGTTATATGAATTTTTGTTATGTTTGATAATATAACAAACTTAATGATAATATTTACCATAAAACTTGAGTAACAATTTAAATTTGTAATGAGGTCTAAAAGATACGCTATTTAATCCAATACTAATTGTTTAATAGAAAATAAGTAGGTGAGTTGAGTAAGCAAATTAAATCAAACCAGTTTATGAGTTAGCCTCGGCTTCGGGTCAAGGTGACCTCGAGGTGGACCTTGATGAACAGTAAATAAAGCAAAGGGAATGTAAAAATCTAAAGGATAGTTCTGAGAAATGCGCACGAAAGTAGAGATGTATATTCTTTGCCAATGATGAGATGATCTTTACAAATGAGCAGCATCCCCTTTATATAATAGGAGAGGGTCCTAGATATGGTACATTTCTATTTTTAGAAAAGGATCTAATAGTACAGGTGTCTAACGGATTTGTACGAATTCGTATGAATCAGTTCTGCAATTTACGCCTTGATCTTTATGCCATTGAGAAATTCCCGCTCATTCTCATATAGATTCATAACGGTACTATTTCGAGGTAGGTCATGTTCAACCCTCGATTTGATCCCCGAAATATGCACTTCTTAGCTATATTCGATTCCGGCTTCTATTCATTTGAACTCGGACCCGGGGTAATAACTGGAATTCCAGAAATCAGGCACCCCTAACTTCGACCGTGATAGTCCCCGTGTTTCATAGAATGAAATGACAAGAAACGATTTGAATCCTTGAATTTCCGGAGTCCACAACATCAGTTTAGATTGAAGACTCACATATGGCTATAAGCACCACCTGACGACAGTTTTAGTCAACTCAAGACTCTAAGGGTCACAATTGGAACTAGACTCGTCTGTAACTTGTCTTTAATCATGAGGTCAAAGGTAAGTCCGTTGGTGCCAAGTGAAGCTTATTCGAGTCACTTTTATTCAATACTATCAAAACAAAGGAAAACAAAAATAAAATGACATACGGACTCAATCCCTTAATAAGGTCGTCACACCGTCCGTCGTAGGGAAGAGATATCCGGTTCACACAATTTTCACCCTTGGAAAGAACCGTTGCCTTAAGAAAACCAAGGGCTTATTGATAACGAAAAAGTAAAGACGAAGCTATAAATTCAAAAAGAAGATACTAATGAAATAAGAAGCTAAACTATAAAGAAAAATACTAAAGAAGTTATAAAGTAAAAATACGAGAAGTAAAAATGAATATGTACAATAGGGGATTAAGAAGAATATACATCAAAAGGGGGATGGATATATTCATAAGAGGGGAAACTGAATATTTACATACCAAAGGTAAAACAAACCTAAAGTACGGAAATGCAAATAAAGAAACCAAAAATAGTATCAGAAGTTATTACAACCCAAAATATGTCAAATTGTCTGAATCACCAAATAGAGGCCACCCCCTCCAATAAGGATTAGCATTGTTCTCAATGCTAAATACAAAAAAATATAGAAAAGGGAAAGGGGTGAGAGAGTAAGGAGAACTCCCTAGGATGCCTCAGTCTGCATGGGGTCTGGGTCAGCTGTAGAAGAAGGCACAGTGGCAGTGGCTGGAACAGGGTCCTGTGGCTGTGAAGAGGCCTCTCCCGCTGGATCCTCAAGCTGGGTCTCCATGTCATCAGTCTGCGGGATGACTCCTCTGCGAACTGGAGTAGAGGTAAACTCCTACTCCTGAACCTGTGCAGCCTGATCAGTAGGTGCAGGCTCTCCTATCAATAAATCAAGAGGGATGTCCCTCGCTGTTGTGAGCTTCGTGACCTCCTTCTTCAAATCATCTTGAGTCTTTTGCATCTCAACTTGACTCTTCTTTGTATCATACTGATACTTCTTCATTTTCTTCACAGATTTTCCCAAATAATGAATCTCCTTTCCATGCTTGGCTAGGGTATCCATAATCTTCTTCTGGTTATCAACTATGCTCCTCAAGGTCTCCTCCAGTGTTAGAGGCAACTGAATCTGTGTTGGAGCTGACTGAGTTACAACGGTAGTAGAAAGAGCAGTGAGCTTAGAAGAAGCTAATTGCAGCCAGTTGTTGATACCAGCAAGTGTCTGAGACGCCCTCGAAGCAGTCTGAGGGTAAGTGGACGATGTAGGCACAAAGACTGGAATGGCAATGGAAGGGCTAGAGGAAGACTCCGGGATGGCATCAACACTGGGCCCCTCAGCAGCAATGGAACCCTCAGCAGTAGTGGAACCCTCGGCAGCTGCGAAAAGGCTCAGCTGCAGTAGAAGTGCCAGGAGCAGTAGAGATGGTGACTTTGCCTTTGGCTTTGGGGCTGTCGGGACCTTTCAGACTGTACTAGGAGAATGCTGACTTTGGCCTCACCGTGACATCAAAGTCCCTTCCCTCAACTCCCATGTCCGTAAAGTACATAGTAAGGAAGTTGGGAAAGGTATAAGAGCTCTCATGCTTCTAGACTATCATGTCAATCACCCCATCCATGATATTCCCGACATTGGGAAAAGTGTCCGATGCAGTGAAATCACACCGCTGTCACCGAATTCTTGGACCCTGCAGCGGAATTTTTTATTCAACACAGTTGGTCTCAAATGGTTCCAGTGTCAGCGGATTTGTGGTCCCCTGCAGCAGAACTCGAAATTCAAACACACTGACAGTAGTTTTTCAAAACTAGAGTTTCACCATTTTCACAAATTTAAGCTTGAAATATATGAAATTAGAACCCTATATCCCCCTAGGAAATAAGAAATTACTACCCCACTAATGATAACCCTTTGGTGAATCATGGTAAAAAATTAGGGCTTTATAACTTCAATTTAAAAAAGAAAACAATGAACACACAAAAAGTTGAAAAAAATGTACAGCTAAAATCAAATAATATGAACATACCACTGTTAGATGATGATGTAAGATGTTAAGTTGTGAGAGGAGTGAAGTTTGGATGCACAGTGAATGTGATGAACAGTAACAAAAGTGGCCTGGGATGCAAATGAGTGAAAAGGGTAAAAGAAAGGGGTCCCTTAATATTTATACTTGAAAGTTGGGGCCCCACCGACTTACATACAGCGGATTTTACCGCTGGCGGCGCTTTTTACCATTTTGAAGATCTGGGCCTGAAAGTTCTCCACTGTCAGCAGAATGTTGCCGCTAAAGCAAAATCCAATCGATGTCAGCAAAATTCTGTTCACTGCAGCGAAGGTAAACTTCAGAGAGCCTGTATCTGGGCTCATCCTATCCGCGTCCGCAAAATTTTTTACGCTACAGCGGAATTGTGACCGCTGACCGCGAAATTGTGAATATTGACCGCGGCAGCGGTTTTTAGCCAGTAGCCCATTTTTCCAGACTGTGTTCCTGCACTGCATCCATCAAATCCTACACCAACTTCACAAACAGGTTAGTTCAAGAAAATCTACTCTAACAAGAAGAAACAAAAAGAAAGAAAAGAAAATACTTGTGTTGCCTCCCAAGAAGCGCCTGATTTAACGTCGCGGCACGATGGAAGTTACCATGATCAAGTGAATTTTAAAAAAGCCACCACATGGCTATCTTCAAATTTCCCCAAGTAGTGTTTGACTCGATGCCCATTCACACGAAAAATTTCACCATTCTTGTTCTTTAGATAAAGGGAACCAAAGGGTGTAACCATCACCACCTCGAATGGACCACTCCACTTTGATTTGAGTTTGCCGGAAAGAGACAAAGCCTTGAGTTAAAGAGTAAAACCAAGTCTCCCACTTTGAATTCCCGGTTCTTAGCATACTTGTCATGCAAATACTTCATTGTCTCTTTGTACAAAGAAGAGATTGCATAGGCATGAAATCTAAACTCATCAAGCTCATTAAGGTGATCAACACGAAGATTTGCAGCAGTGTCTCAATCCAAGTTCAAATTCTTCAAAGCCCAAAGTGCCTTGTGCTCCAACTCGACTGGGAGGTGACATGCCTTACCATACACCAACCAGTACAGGGTCATAGAAATCAGGGTATTGAAGGCACTCCTATATGCCTAAAGTGCATCATCAATCTTTCTTGACCAATCGGTCCTATTTGCATTCACGGTCTTGGACAGAATGTTCTTGATTTCCCGATTTGAGACTTCATCTTTCACACTAGCTTAAGGGTGTTAAGGAGTGGACACTTTATGATTTACCCCATACTTGGCAAGCAATGTATCAAAGGTCCGATTACAAAAATGAGATCCCCCGTCACTTATGATAGCTCGAGGTGTCCCAAATCGTGTGAAAATATTTTTCTTGAGAAAACCAATCACTTTTCGAGCTTCACTATTGGGCAAAGCCACGGCCTCGACCCATTTTGAGATAATCCACATCCACGAGAATGTAGGTATTACCACACAAGTTGACAAAAGGGCCCATGAAGTCAATGCCCCACACATCAAATATATCAACCTCAAGGATCGTTGTGAGGGGCATTTCATCTTTCTTTGATATGCCACCCGCTCTTTGACATTCGTCACACCTCTTCATCAAGTCACTTGCATCATTGTACAAAGCTGGCCAATAAAACCCGCAACTTAGAAATTTTGAAGTTGTCATTGCCTTATCGTGATGAACACCGTAGGCTGAGGAATGGCAAGAATTAAGAATGGACATTTGCTCTTCCTCGGGGACACAATGCCGAATGACTCCATCATTGCATATTTTGAACAAATACGGCTCATCCAAATAATAATCAAAGTTGTCCCATCTAAGCTTCTTCCTTTGGTTAGAAGAGAGCTCACATGGGACAACAACGGTAACTAGAAAGTTGGCAATGTCCGCAAACCATGGCATATCTTGCATAGAGACTGGCAGAAGCTGCTCGTCCGGAAAGGCATCATTTATTTCAAGGCCATCTTTGGACCTTCCTTGCTCCTCCAACCGGGACAAATGATCAGCAACTTGATTTTCGCTCCCCTTTCTATCAACAATTTCTAGATCAAATTCTTGGAGCAACAAGACCCACCTCATAAGCCTAGATTTTGAATATTTCTTCTTCATCAAGTGCTGGCACGCCGCATGATCGGTGTGCATAATCACCTTGGCGCCCATGAGGTAGGGCCTAATTTTTTCCATAACAAATACAATAGCAAACAACTCCTTTTCTATGACGGTATAGTTAACTTGAGCATCATTCAAGGTATTTCTTTCATAATATATGGGATGAAAATTCTTGTTCACTCGTTGGCCCAAGACCGCTCCCATTGTCACGCCACTTGAGTCACACATGAGCTCGAAAGGAGAGCTCTAATTTGGGGCGGTGATTATTGGAGTGGTAGTTAACTTGTACTTCAACAACTCAAAGGATTTTATACATTCCTCACTGAACTCGAACTTGACATCTTTCTCTAATATCTTGCATAGGGGATTTACCACTTTTGAAAAATATTTAATGAATCTCCGGTAAAATCCCACATGCCTTAGGAAACTATGGACTCCCTTCACCGAAGTTGGAGGAGGCAACTTGGAGATAGCCTCGATCTTGGCCTTATCTACTTCAATGCCATCTTTTGAGATTTTATGGCCGAGGACTATGCCCTCCCCGACTATGTAATGGCATTTTTCCTAATTCACTACAAGGTTGGTTTCTTTACACCGGGCGAGAACTTTATCAAGATTTTGCAAACACTCCTCTAATGAGTCCCCGACCAGACTGAAGTCGTCCATGAACACCTCCAAGAAATATTCTACCAAATCCGTGAAAATTGCCATCATGCACCGCTGGAATGTGGCGGGTGCATTGCACAAACCGAATGGCATCCTCGAAAAAGCAAATATCTCGTAGGGACAGGTGAAAGTTGTCTTTTCCTGATCTTCAAGGGCTATAAGTATCTGATTATAACCTGAATACCTGTCCAAGAAACAATAGAAAGCCCTCCCAGCAAGTCTATCAAGCATCTGGTCCAAAAATGGCAAAGGAAAGTGATCCTTTCAGGTCACCTTATTAAGTTTTATGTAATCTAGACAAACCCTCCAACTAGTCACGGTTTGAGTAGGAATCACAGCTCATTCTTTTCATTCTGCACCACTGTCATGCCACCTTTTTTGGGAACACATTGAACTGGAGAAGTCCAAGAACTATCATAGATTGGGTAGATGACCCCAGCGTCGAGCCACTTGATTATCTCCTTCTTGACCACCTCCTGCATTTCCTCATTCAACCTTCGTTGATGTTCAACGGAGGGCTTTGCATTATCTTCAAGAATTATTTTGTATATACAGAAGGCGGGGCTTATGCCCCGAATATCAACTAGAGTCCTACCTATGGCCTTCTTTCTCCTTTAGAGCACTTCAAGTGTGGAATCTACCTGCAATTGGGTTAGGCAAGAAGAAAGTATAACAGGTAAAGTACAAGCAGGGCCCAAGAACTCATAACTGAGGTGTGGTGGAGCATGCTTCAACTCCAGGGTTGGTGGCTCCTCGATTAAGGTCCTTGTCGGTGGAGTTTTTCGATTTTCCAAATCCAAAGATAGCTTGCGAGGTCCATAAGAATAAGAACCCATGCCTTGTAATGCATTAGTACACTCGATCAAGCCATCTGTCACCACATCTTCATGATTCAATAATACCGCTTCCATGGGACCCTCCACGTTGATCATTGAGATTGTTTCATCAATTACTACCTCGGAAACTAGATCCACAAAAGAGCACACCTCTGTACTATTGGGTTGCCTCATTGGCTTGCAAACATGGAAAATGACCTTTTCATCTCCCACCCGGAAGGTGAGCTCACCGGCCTCCACATCTACCAAGGACGTCCCCGTTGCTAGGAAAGGTCTACCCAAGATAATTGGTACTTCATAATCGACCTTACAATCCAATATCACAAAATTCGCGGGCAAGATAAATTTGTCGACCCGTACCAAAACATCGTCAACGATACCTAAGCGTCGCTTCATAGTTCGATCCACCATTTGAAGTCACATAGAAATTGCTCTAGGTTGGCTAATTCCCAAGGTTTTAAAGATAGAATAAGGCGTCAAATTAATACTAGCACCCAAGTCGCATAATGCCTTGGAAAAGTCCGCACTACCAATAGTACAAGAAATAGTGAATGCTCCGGGATCCTCTAGTTTGGGTGACATAGTGCACAATTGCACTCACTTGGTGGGTTATCTTGATTGTCTCGCACTCCATGGATCTCTTCTTTGTGACCAAGTCTTTCATAAACTTGGCGTACCCAGGCATTTGTTCAAGAGCCTCAACTAATGGTACGTTGATGGACAAACTCTTCATCATATCTATTAACTTCTTGAACTAATTCTCAGTCTTCTACTTAGCAAATCTTTGAGGATATGGAGGAGGATGTCTAGGAAATGAAGCCTTGTCTTTTGGCACAACCGGTTCGGGTATGTCAATTATGTGTTCCCTAGACGGGTTCACGTCATTTTGTGTTTCCTCCTCATTGTCATTGATGTCAATCCTCACTTCACTATTCATCGGTTCTTCATCACATGTTCAGCCTCAATAGGAACCTCATCATGTTATAAGGCATCATCATCACTAACACCCCTCTTTTACTTTGAAGAACTAGCCTCACCACCTCGACCACTCCTTGTGGTCACCGCCATTGTATGTCCAGTATTGTTGTTGTTGTTCCCACCTTTAGGGTTCACCACCGTGTCACTAATTAATGCCCCCTTCAGGCGAGTATTTAAGGCTTGTAAGATTTGTTATATTTGGACCTCAAGATTTCAGATTGAGGTAGTGTGGTAGGTAATTTGAGCATCCGAATCCGCATTCCGCTCCATTATTCGTTGAAACATTTGCTCGATCCGGCCCATATCATTGCTTGATGAACTCTGACCTTGGGATTGATACGGGGGTGGATTGTTGGGATGTTGGTACATCGGGGGCCTTTGAAATCCCGACCCCCGATTACCGTTTCCACCCCAATTGCTATTATTGTTCTCGTTCCAATTGTTGTTGTTGCCTCCCTATTGTTGATTGTTGTTCCCCCAGTTGCTTGAGTTGTTATTGTTGTTCCAAATACCTTGCCTTTGATTGTTCCAATTTTGGTTAGAAGAATTGTTCCTTTGCTCTTGAAAATTGTTGGCATACATCACATCTTCATTTTGTTCATCATAGGAATCCTCATGAATGTACCTACTCATTCCTTGCTCGCATTGGTCATTGTTGTTTTGCATTTGATTTCCACGGGGCCTTTGCTTGTAAACCAAAAGATTTATCCCTTCCATAGCATGAACTTGCTTTGGCCCTTGTATTTGTTGAAGTTGTGCCTTAGCAAGTTGTATCATGGTAGTGGTAAGCTCGGCAATGGCCTGTCCATGGTCCTGAAGCTCTTTATGGAGATTTATCACACTTGGATCACCCTGGGGTACATTAGCCCAAATTTTCCATGTTGACGAAGTGTCAGCCATTTCATCCAAAATGTGACATGCCTCATTGTAAGATAGCTTCATAAATTTCCCCCAGCTAGTTGGTTGACCACACACTGATTGGTCGTATTAATGCCCCTGTAGAAAGTTTATTATATCATGGGTTTGGTCATGTCATTGTTCGGGAATTCTTTGACCATAGTTCTGTAGCGCTCCCAAATCTAGTGAAAGGGCTCATTCGGTTCTTTCTTGAATGCCAATATCTCATCTCTCAAAGCTGCCAGGTGCCCAAGAGAGAAAAACTTGACAATGAACTTATCTGCCAACTCATCCCATGTAGAATAGAATGTTTGGGGAGTCGTTCAAGCCAATCCAGTGCCTTCCCTTGGAGAGAAAAAGGAAATAATCTGAGCCTCAAGGCATCCTCCGATACATTGGTTTGCTTGCTCCCCAACATGTGTCCATAAAGCCTTTTAAGTGCTTGTAGGCATTCTGATGGGGAGCTCCCGTGAAATAACCTCGCTGCTCCAGAAGTGTCAACATGACATTAGTGGTTTGAAAATTTCCCGCCCGGATTCTGGGTGGGACAATTGCACTGACATACCCCTCGTTCAGAAGCACCCGAAGAGCTACTCTTGGAGGAGGCGGAGGAGGGTATGGAATATTATCATTGACATTGGCATGTCGGCCTCGTCGCTGAGTTGGAGGTATTTGATGCAACTCATCTTCCCCATTATCATCTACCTCCTCCCTCGGTATAATATTTGCTAAAGGATCAGCCATAAGTACATGTAGTGATTTAAACACACAAGTTAAAAAGGTAGAATGAAAGAAAAACAATCTACACAACTAATCGAATAGATAGTCAACACCGTTCTAACTCCCCGGCAATGGCGCCAAAAAGTGATCTACACCCACCTATACCACTATTAAGTAGCAGGGCAAGGTCGAAGCAGATTTTACCTGACAGGGTCGGGATGGATATCTACGTGGAGTTATGCAATGGGAGTTGAGTTCCTATCCGATTTAGTAGTGTTTCTTGTTCCTAATTGCTCTTCTAAACATGGTTTGTTTGGTATCTATACTAAGTTTAGTTCTAGAGATCACTATTGTTAAACTAACTACAACGTTTTTGTGAGATTTTTATCAAATGTTTAAAGGCACTACGGTTGCACCTTACTCCTAGGTGAGTATCTAACGAGGTCTAAAATATAGGATAGATTTGTGAATCGTGGGGCTTATGACATAAGCTCATACGAAATTATCCCCCAATACCTTTCGGTAGCTTGTGTGACTTTGCCCGAATTAGCTTTCTCAAGCCTAATTGGGTGTTTCAACTAAGCAAATGAAATAGCTCAAGTCGGGTATCACTATCTCTCGTCTCTACCTTTTAATTGGGGCTATCAATCTCTTGAGTTCACCCAAATTCCTTGTTAGCCTATTTTACCTAGACTTGGGTCATCTTTCTCAAGTGTAACCCTAGTCAACAAGGCATGAATCAGTGTTTGCAACCACTAATTTAGTGAAGTAGGCACGAAATAGACTAAAAATCAAACACCCAATCACAAATTCATCCTAAAATAGAAGAACCATTAGTTACCCACACTAGGGTTGGTTCATAACCCTAGCTTATTGATCTAGCTACTCATTTTCATAGAAGAAAATAAGATAGAAGATGCAATTAAAGCCATAGAGGTTGTTTACAAACGTAAAATCTAAGAATAATGGTAGAATTTAAGCTAAAATTACTCAAAACAGTAAAAAGACACTATTCACGACATCCCTATAATGTCTGATGACCTAAAAATGAGAAAAAGTAGTATTTATACAAGGCTAAAAATATTCGACAAAATTGCCCCTACGGAGATTTCGCTCATAGCGGAATAACTTCCGCTGTCGCGAAATTATAAATGATGCCGCATTGTGGGAGCTGGCAACTCTCTGAATCTCGTTTTCCACTCCCAGCGGAATACTGACGCTACAACGGTGTATGAAAGCGCGATAGCGAAATTTTCACCGCTGACCATGCTATTGTGAAAGACCTATGCCGATGACTCTCTAATCTTTGAAATCCGCTCCCAGCGGATTGTTGAATGCTGAAATGGCGAGGATAGCGCTGCAGTGCAATAATGTCATGGACAGCGGCTCAGAACGGTCCCAAAACCTAACTCTCTAAAGTTTGGACCGGGGCAACGAACAGAATTCCGCTACAGCGAAGTGGCTTCCACTACAGCGGAATAATAGCGCTCTCAGCACTTTTTCTGGGTTCCTGGGCTGTGCAAGTTTTGCTCTTGTTTGAGTTATCTTTAATCAATATCTTCAATTCAACTCAAATCCTGCAATTTAAACACCTTGCATTTAATCTAGGAAGTATCTTAATGTAATTTTTTTGCCTCAAAACCTAAGAAAACGAGAGTAAATAATAGGTACAAATCCCTAGTTATCAGACTCCCAAGTGAGGACAATCCTTTCCAAGGTTGCTTTGTTGGGGTCGATGATGCAGCCTCGACTTCGAAGAGGCTCAACGTCTCTTCTCCAGTGTAAGTTCTAATCTTGTAACGTTGTAACTCCTTTAATGTTGCAATTCCCTCCTTTGCTCGATAGATCATTCTTTTCTTCTTTGTAGGCTTTCATTTAGTTCAAGGCCGAGCTAAGTCAATGTGAGGTTGAGCTATGCAAGTTGTTAGGCGAAGGGAAAGCCCTAAGGCTCCTTTGCGATAAAAAGGAGGAAGAGTGAATAACCTTCGGTCGGAGGTTGCCAAGGCTCGTGAGTACGAGGATGAACTGGAGAAGCAGGTAACACTTGTTCTGAAAAAATAGGGGTTTCTCTCCCATCTTCGGAGATTAACACTTCGATGTTTCAGCTGTAGTAGAAGGTGGAGATGCTGGAGCAGCTTCGGGGCGAGGTCAAACATGTCCACGCCGAGTGCAATAGATGGAAAGAAAAGATGGATGTCCTGGCTGCGGCGAAAGAACCTGAACTGGCGAGAATATTCTCCATCGAGATCCAGCTTCGGAACGCCCAATAGAGCAGTTCGGTCTAGGCTGGAAAGATTGTTGAGCTCGAGGCTGGTCTTGTAAAGGCCGAGGCCAAAGTTGCGGAAGCGCGGGCCGAAGACAAGAAGATACAAATTATGGCTGAAAAATGGTTGCCGTATATTTGAAGGATGCCGCAGCTGCTCAAATGGAGTTGAGATAATTTACTACTCGGGAGAAACGAAATAATGACTACGCCAGGTGCCTATCTCGGATGAGACTCTTGAGGAGATCCATGCTAGGGGCTTCGATCTCCCCGAAGAAATAACACATGCTAAGGTAGAAGGAGACGACGCCAAATTTGTACTCACCTCCGATGATGATGATGATGCCGAAGATGTCCAGGGGGGGTCCGGAGGTTAAGAGGAGGATAAAGAAGAGGCTACTCCCGGGGAAGAGGTTGGCCCCGAGGGAGAGGCAGATCCGAGGGAANGGGGGGGGGGGGGGGGAAGATGCCCCCTCGGTGTAGATAGGAACGTTTTTCTACCTTTTTGTATTTTTTTTTTTAATCTCCTTTGTAACACCCTTTGAATATATGTAAAAAGGAGTTTCCTTGATTGCTTTCTTAGTTTCCCATGCCTTTTATTTTTTATAATAATTTTGTCCTCCAAACTAAATATTCAAGGCTCCTTCTTGAACGGTCTCTTTATCACGACCATTTTCAAATGAGGCCCGAGCCTTTTGAGGTATATACTTTTTATGTTCGAACATTTAATGCGTCGGCCCTTGGGCCTTTTTGTAGCGGCCCTTAGGCTCTTTTTGTATAGACCCTTAAGCTCTTAAAAAGCGACTACAATTTTCCCTTTTTGGCAAAAGCCTTAAGAAATTTTTCATGCCTTAGCATATATATACTTGTGTACCCATTGGGTTTATTGAGGGTTCAATGGTCGGAACCCTGACTTTCTTAGCTCGTTTACGTTGAGGAGATTTATTATCTCGAAGGTTGATGTTACCGAAGCTTAGAATTTTTCAGGGGCCGATTTTGTTGAAGCCCATGCACTGCCGAGGGTAGCCTTATCTAACCAATTTTTCAAAATGTTTGAAGGCCTTAGATTATGGCGGAAGTCGGACGTCTCCGAGCCGCATTATTTTGGCCATGGAATTTTCATGTGGCTGTAGTCTTTAACGTGGCCATAGCCTTCGGGTGTGTTGATGTGTGGCTAGAATTCATGATTTTAAGCATTATATACCTTGCATTTTATGTGTTTT
>ML339634.1:0-25725 GCA_005239505.1 Nicotiana paniculata | reverse complement strand
TATATATATATATATATATATATATATATATATATATATATATATATATATGACTCTTCCTGACGATGGATCTCCTAGACAGTTTTCTTGAGGGAAGTAAGTTTTAACGAAAAGACCAAAAAGATTGTTTGTAGGTAGTGTAGTAATTCCCCCTTGGTTTTTATTTGGACCACGGTTCTTTTTCAAGGGTTTTTAATTGAACCGGGTGTAGGTAGTTATTAATATTTAGGAGTAGAAATCATATGATTAAGGGATTAATAACAGGAATATCTCGAAACGTGCTAATGCCTTGAGAATAGTCAGTACTTTTGTTGTGACGCTTAGGCTCAATTTTTGACTCCAGGATAAATACCTTAAATAAGGAATTCTTAATATTTGTTTAACTGCATTGACTGGAGTGTCGTGATAGACCTAATCCTGAGTGAGTTATGTGCCAAGTGTGTGTGAGATTTGTATGTTATTCTGTGCATTGCATTTGATGTCTAGAACTTGCCCCGTGTGTGTGCAAAGCGAAATAGAAGTTTTATTCAGTCTTGGAAGTGATATAGGCATTTCTTTGTTGAGCCAGTTATCTATATTTTACCCACCTAATCATTATGTATCGTAGTTAACCCCGTTGAGCCTATAATCCTGTTTCTTTGGCAACCACATTATAAGCCATACCCCTTTGGTTTGAATCGATCATCTATTTGAACCTTGTTACCTCTCGTAAGCACTGAAAATGTGATGAAATATGAAAAATTTAAAGTTTGGGATGGTAGTTTGGTTTGTGAGGGGAACAATTGAAATCAGGAGAAAGGTGCACTGTGTTGAAAAGTAAGAGTCATTTGAAAAAAAAAGAAAAAGAAGAAACAAAAAATAAAAGAAGAAAAAAATAATTAAATAAAATAAACTGTTGTATTGTTGTGAAAGAAAAATATATGTGGTGACTCTTAATGTAAGTGTGCTTAAAGAAGTATGGGGTAATAACATTGTTGTGAAGGTGGAGGTTGGCTTATTATGAGTTTGAGGTTGAAGGTTAAAGTTTATGTATTAAAGTTCTTAGGGAGGTGTAGTCACTCTTATATCCAAATGTATCCTACCCGTCCCGCAGCCTACTTTACAACCAAATAAAGTCCTACTTGATCCTAGACTGAATGAGCTCGATTAGTAGAGTAGTGCACTACGGTTGCCTATGGTGCATCTTGCGTGGCATATGAATATTAATTCTGAGAGCGAGTGAATTCTCTCTATGTTGAGTTCCTAAATGTTCTTAAATTTTATTGTGTGAGGAACTAGCTCTTTGATTTTGTGAGAGCACATGATTCACGAAGGAAAGGTAATGTTGTCGACCTCTAAGTTAGAGTAGTTAGTGAATTGTGAATAAAGCATGGTATTTGTGAGTCGATTATTGAGGCGAGGATGTCACACCTTTGTGCTTGAACTGTTTTAAATATTCTTGATATAACGTTTTAAGAGATTTGCTTAATAAGTTTAGTACATGAGTGTAGTGTGATTGCTCGAGGACGAGCAAATGTTTAAGTGTGGGGTATTGATGCGAGGCTAGAATTCATGGTTTAACATGTTATATGCCCTACATTTTATGTGCGTTAATGATAAAAATACACTTTTTATGTGAATTGGAGATGGAAACCGAGCTAAATGGATGCAAATACATCGAAAATATGCCCAGGAAGCGAGGAGGAGTGCACCTGGCATTAGCCAGGTGTTAGACTCTAAACGCCAGCCCTAGCCTGGCGTTAGCCAGGCGTTGGAGTCCAAACGCCAGCCCTATCCTGGCGTTATCCAGGCGTTAAGGCCCAAATGCCAGGCCCCTTTTTCGGTCAATTCCGAGTTTTGACAAGTTTAAGTGTTTCCCGGTTGGATCGAAAATATGCCCAGGAAGCGAGGAGGAGTGCACCTGGCATTAGCCAGGCGTTAGAGTCCAAACGCCAGGCTAGCCAGGCATTGGAGTCCAAACGCCAGCCCTAGCCTGGCGTTATGCAGGCGTTAAGCCCCAAACGTCAGGCCCCTGTTTCGGTCAATTCCGAGTTTTGACAAGTTTAAGTGTTTCCCGGTTGGAATAGAAGTCTCCTACACGTTTAGGGTTTTTCCTAAACATATAAATAGACTCCTAAAACACAACTTAACAAGGATTGGAAGGCAGACGAAGGATTTGAAGAGAGAAAACCATTGAACTGACAAAAACATTGATTTTTACATCTTTTATTCATTACTTTGTAGTTCAAGTATGCAAGTTATTTTGAGTTTGATTCTTATGAACATGTCTAGCTAACTTCTTTAATCTAGGGTTTTGGTAGAACCCGTTGGGGATGAATTTGTTGTGATATTAATATATTTTGGTTGATTAATCTCTACTTGTTCAACTACGTTCTTGTTATAGTTGATTGAAGGAANTAATTAAACTATAAGAAATATCCGAGAAAGAATTCACCAACGGGAGAAGCCAAACCTTAGACCTTTATTATCATTATTTACAACACATTGTTAGTAATTGCTAGTTTATTATTATTGTCGGTAGAATTAGTAAAACATAACCAAGTTATATTAAAAATTCTTCAGATAATTGATTGAGTAAAAGTTGCGTATTCTGACGAATTAATTGATACATAAATTCCATGTGGGATCGACTTTGGGCGTGATACCCCAGATTATATTTGCAACGCCCGCTTAGTCTTTTATTAGACATAGTTGAGCGTGATCAGGGACCTCAAGGGAGCTATTCAGATGTTGACTTAGCTTGTGGCCTCCCAGGCCCAAAGATCTCATGTTTCCCCTGCGTCCTCTAGCGAGCAAGGGGATTCTTCAGGTTCCAGAGTCAACCACTTTCTGCGGTTAGCTCCTCTAGAGTTCATAGGCACCAACCCAGAGATAGATCCTCAGGATTTATAGATGAAATGTACAAGACTCTCCGGGTTATGAAGGCTACAGAGACAGAGGGGGTTGAGTTGGATTCCTATCGATTAAAGGGAGCGGTGTATTCATGGTTTGAGATGTGGGAGGGTTCCCGTGGGGAGGGGAGCCCTCCAGCAAAGTGGGATGAGTTTGTTGATGCCTTCATGGATCATTTCTTGCCTGTGGAGACTATGGAAGCTCGTGTTGCGGAGTTTGAGGTCCTTAAGTAGGGCAACATGAGTGTGTGGGAGCACCACATGGAGTTCGTGCGCCTGTCCAAATATTCCATTCACATGATGCCGACTATGGAGGCCTGAGTTTGACGGTTTGTTTAGGGCCTTGGTCCCTTGGTTTTTAATGAAGGTGCTACAGCTTCCTTGCATTCAGATATGAACTATGGGAATATCGTGGGATTCGCCCAGGCTACAGAGGCTCAGCAGTTTAAAATAAGGATGGAGAGAGAGTGTGGTAGTAGGCCCCGGTCAGCGGGCAACCCTGGGAGTTCGGTTGTAGGTGGGAGATCAGCCCTTTGGAGAGGGTCATCAGGGCCATCCCAGTCCTATGCTCAGTCCTCAGCTAGTGCCCCGCCATCAGGGCACAGTTATCAGCAGGGAGGTCGCTTTGGACCAGGTTCAGATAGCAGGAGGTTCCATCAGTCAGGTCATTCGGGTAGAAGGTTGCAGCAGCAGCGGAGGGCCCCATGCCCTGAGTGTGGGAAGTTTAATTCCGAGCCTTGTTACTTGGATATACCAGTGTGCTATAGATGCAGAGAGAGAGGCCATATCCAGCGAGACTGTCGCGCACCCAGTCAGGGCGCGGGTAGGGGCACTACTTATCCATCCAGCTCTTCAACCGCTACATCTTCAGTACGCCCTCCAATCCGCGGCCCTCCAGCTCCAGCAGGGCGCGGTGCAGCTAGGGGTGGAGCACGGGGTCGAGGGGGACCCATTCGATTCGATGCTTTAAGTGGTCGCCAGATTGCGGAGGCTTCCCCAAATGTCGTCACAAGTATTTTTACTGTCCAAATGCATGATGTTTATACTCTTATTGATCCCTGATCTTCCTTGTCATATGTTACTACATTTATTGCTTCAATTTTTGGGATAGAACCTGAACAGCTTAATGAGCCATTCTCTGTGTCGACTCCGGTTGGTGATTCTATTACGGCCGCGCGAGTCTATAGGAATTGTGTTGTCACGGTGTGTTGTCAGGATACCACGAACAATCTTATGAGATAGAAATGGTGGATTTTGATGTTATCATGGGAATGGATTGGCTCTACTCATGCTTTTCTAAACTCGATTGTCGAACCAGAATTATGAGGCTCGAGTTTCCTAATGAACAAGTTATCGAATGGAAGGGGAATGATGTTGTGCCAGGGAGTAGGTTTATTTCCTATCTCAAGGCCTAAAAAATGATCAAGAAGGGGTGTATCTACCATTTGGTCCGGGTTGCGGACACCACTTCAGAGGTGCCTGCTCCCGAGTCCGTGCCGGTTGTGAATGAGTATCTAGAAGTATTTCCAGATGAGCTTCCTGGAGTTCTGCCAGATAGAGATTGAATTCGGGATTGATGTATTGCCAGATACGGAGGCATATCTATTCCACCTTACAGGATGGTGCCAGCGGAACTGAGAGAGTTGAAAGATCTAATGGAAAAGGATTTCATTCGGCCAAAGTGTGTCGCCTTGGGGCGCACCGGTTCTTTTTGTCAGGAAGAAGGATGGATCGCTCCGGATGTGTATTGATTATCGGCAGCTCAACGAGGTCACTATCAAAAACAAATATCCATTACCTCGGATAAATGATTTGTTCGACTAGTTGCAAGGTGCTAGGTTCTTCTCAAAGATTGATTTACCGTTCCGGTATCACCAGTTGAAGATCAGGGAGGAGGATATTCCTAAGACCGCCTTCAGGACCCGTTATGGGCACCTCAAATTTCTAGTAATGTCTTTTGGGCTAACCAACGCCCCAACAACTTTTATGGACCTTATGAATCGTTTTTTCAAATCGTTTCTTGACTCCTTCGTGATCGTCTTCATTGACGACATCCTTGTTTATTCGTGGAGTCACGCAGATCATGCTAATAATCTCAGTGCAGTTCTGCAGACCCTTCAAGAGCACCAGTTGTATGCGAAGTTTTCCAAATGTGAGTTTTGGCTATAATCGGTCACCTTTTTGGGCCATGTTGTTTCCAGGTAAGGGATTCAGGTTGATCCCCAAAAGGTCACAGCAGTAAAGGATTGTCCTACACCGACGACCCCAACAGAGATTCGCAGTTTCTTGGGTCTAGCTGGGTATTATCGAAGATTTGTGGAGGTATTCTCTACTCTTGCCTCCCCACTGACTAAGTTGACGCAGAAAGCAGTAAAGTTTCATGGTCCGATGCTTGTGAAAAGAGTTTTCAGTAATTGAAATTAAGATTGACCTCGGCGCCAGTGTTGACTTTGCCAGAGGGTACCGATGGATTTGTGGTTTATTGTGATGCTTCAAGGGTTGGTTTGGAGTATGTGTTGATGCAGTGCGGGAAGGTTATAGCGTATACTTCACGGCAACTCAAGAATCACGAGAAAAATTATCCGACGCATGATTTGGAGCTCGCAGCGTTTGTGTTTGCACTAAAATTCTGGCGGCATTATCTTTATGGGGTCCATGTGGACGTGTTCTCAGACCACAAGAGTCTTCAATACTTATTAAAGCATAAGGAGTTAAACTTAAGGAAGCGAAGATGATTGGAATTGCTCAAGGATTACGATATGAATATTTTGTACCATCCAACGAAGGCTAATGTGGTGGCCGACGCCCTTAGTCGGAAGTCCATGGGTAGCTTGGATCATTTGGAAGCAGATTAGAGGTCTTTGGCTAGGGAGGTTTATTAGTTGGCTAGTCTGGGGGTCTGTCTTTCGACCTCCAACGAAAGGGATGTCGTGGTGCGTAATAGAGCAGAATCTTCACTTGTAACGAAAGTCAAGGAAAAACAATTCAGAGATCCAACATTGGTATAGTTTAGAGAGGCAATCCTGAATCACAAGACCTCCGCATTTTTGCTCGGCAATGATGACGGTGTTTTGAGGTGTCAAGCTATGTGTTCCGGACATGGATGATCTTCGGGAAAGGGTAATGGCAGAGGCTCACAATTCCAGGTATTCAGTACACCCAGGTTCTACGAAGATGTATCATGATCTCAAAGAGATTTATTGGTGGAATGGTATGAAGAGGGGTGTGGCGGACTTTGTGGATAGGTGTCCAAATTGTCAACAAGTGAAGGCCGAGCATCAGAGGTCCGGTGGGTTGACACAGCTTATGGAAATACCGACGTGGAAATTGGAGATGATCAATATGGACTTTGTGGTAGGGTTACCCCGCACTCAGCGCAAGTTCGACTCAATTTGGGTGATAGTGGATCGACTCACGAAATTAGATAACTTCTTTCCAGTCAGGTCCACCGATACTACAGAAAATTATGCTCAGTTTTATATCAAGGAAATAGTCAGACTCCATGGCACTCCAGTTTCTATTATCTCGGATCGAGGGGCCCAGTTCATAGCTAAATTTTGAGGAATTTTTAGTAGGGTTTGGGTACTCAGGTAAATCTCAGCACCGCTTTCCACCATTAGACAGATGGTCAAACGGAGCGGACTATTCAAACGCTCGAAGATATTTTACGAGCTTGTGTTTTAGATTTCAGGGGTAGCTGGGATAATCACTTTCCGCTTATAGAGTTTCCTTACAATAACAGCTTCCACGCTAGTATTCGGATGGCCCCATTTGAGGCATTGTACGGAAGAAGGTGTAGGTCTCCGATTGGATGGTTCGAAGTAGGTGAAGCAAAATTGCTAGGGCCGGGTCTCGTGCAGCAGGCTATGGAAAAAGTTAGATTCATTCAAGAGAGGATGAAAATTGCTCAGAGTCACCAGAAATATTATGCGAACGTTCGTCGTAGGGATTTGGAGTTTCAAGTAGATGATTGGGTGTTCTTGAAGATATCCCCAAATAAGGGAGTAATGTGGTTTGGGAAGAAAGTGAAATTGATCCCTAGGTATGTCGGGCCATATCAGATCGCTCAAAGGATAGGACATGTGGCTTATGGACTGGAATTGCCCCCCGAAATGTCATTAGTGCACCCGGTGTTTCATGTGTCAATGTTGAAGAAGGTGATTGGGGATCCATCCGCCATTGTGCTGGTTGAGACGGTTGAAATTAATGAAGGATTGTCATATCAAGAGGTTCAAGTTGCTATTCTTGATAGGCAGGTCCGTAGATTGAGGAACAAAGAGATTGCTTATGTTAAAGTGTTATGGCGATGTCAACAAGTCGAGCAAGCCTCATGGGAAGCGGAAAATGAAATGAAATATAAATACCCCCATTTGTTTGAATAATCCCGGTAATGGTTTGAAAATTGTCATTCCTAAGCAATTATATGTTGTGTCAAATTTTGTGGAAAAGCACCCCATTTTCCCCCTAATTGCCCTACTATTGTAACTTCTCAAGTTGTACCATATTTGTGTATGTTGTAATTATTTGGGTAATGTGCAACTCCTTGAAGTAAGATAAATTATGTGCAATTCATGTGATAGTTAAATGATATGCAAGTTTGTTGTGTTAACTGGAATATGTATAGCATGTTGAAATAATTGAATTGCATACGACTTGTTGAGGTAACCCAATTATATGCGAGTTGATGGAGTGACTGGTAATGTGTGGAGTTGGTTAAACATATATTTCGAGGGATCTGACAGGTGGATAGGCCTATATTCAAAGGAAACTTTGGCAAAATTTCAAGAAATTATCGGAGTTAGTGAAAATTTGGGGGTTGGTTTATTTTGTGTTTTTCCTACTCTAGTGATTCTCCGATCCTCAATTGAGGACGAATAATTTTAAGGCGGGGAAGAATGTAAAGACCCGTAAAATTTCATGGCTAAAAATAATGCCCAAATAGGTCCCCGTGTTGTTATAATTGTAGAAATTCTTAAAATGGACCCTTTTTGAGTAAAATGTACCCTTGGACTCAAAAGATAAAATTTTCCAGAGTTGCGTTGTTATGCGACGCACTATGCGATCTCATAACAGGTATGCGGACCGCATAGTGGTCGCATACATGGACAATCTGCTGTACAATTTAGGGACAACTATGCGGCCCAAGATGCGATCGCGTTTTGGGAATGCGTACTGCATAGCTGTCGCATTCTTGCACCTCCATTTTTGCGAATGAGGCTATGTCACGCACTATGCGATCTCATAACAGGTATGCAGACCGCATAGTGGTCGCATACCTGGGAAGTTCGGTTTCCTTTTGGCCCATTATGAGGGACATTTATACGACATGAATGCGGACCGCATAGCAGGTATGCGATTGCATTCCTGACCACATTCTGCTTCGGGACATTTAAAATTCTAATTTTATACCCGACCCCAAGTTCATTAAAACACTTACCCCCTTCCATTTTAACGATTTTCTGAACAAAATAGAGAGTGGGAAGAGAGTGTTCTTGAGAGAGAAGGTTCCATCTTCACCAAAAATTTGATTATTCACTATCACTCGGGCGTGGAAGTTATTGAGTAATTGTCATCTTCTTCACTCTAAGGGTAAGTCCCCACCCCATTTCCTTTTAATTCTCAGGTTTTGGATAAAAAGGGGAGAACACATAAATTGATTCTTGAAGATAAAGGCAGATACCTTGCATGCATGAAAATTAAACTACATAATCTAGTAAAGGGAAATGAGTTTTGGTAATTATTCACAACAAGGGGCTTAGTATTCTAAGGGGTCACATAGCGTTCGATAAAATGCCTAAATGAGTTCGAGTTATGTTTATGGTCCCTAATTCTAAGTGAAATATGTCACATTGTGGAATAGATTGACGGTGCTAGACGGTCCGGTGATTCGTGATAAAAAATTAAAGGGGAATCCGATTCAAGGTATGTCTGGCTAACTTTAATGTTTGTAGAGTCATCTTGTTGGTGTCCGAGCACTCAGTATGAAATTCTTGCTTGAGCATATGTGAATTGATTTTCCTGCTGCGTCGAGGTGTAAGATTTCGTTCTCTGAATTTCTTAGTCGATTACCATGATAATTGCGATTGTGAAGGGTGATACTTTGTGCTTATCTTATCATGTGTAAGATTTGTTAAATGTTTGAATATGTCAATATGGCAGGATGTGCTACTAAATGAGAGAATGTTAACGTACCCTAGTGTGGGAAGGTATCTAATTGCTAAGGGCTGAGTGTGGAAAATTGATGCGAGGCTAGAATGCATAGTCTAACATGTAATATACCTTACATTTGAGGTGCTTTAATGATAAAAATACACTTCTTATATGCTTAATAGAGTTTATTTTATGTGTAGGTGAATTGGATATGGAAACGGAGCTAAAGGGATGCAAATACGTCGAAAAATACGCAAAAGGAGACACGCGGGCGATAGCCGGGCGACAGATCCCTACAGCCTGACCCTACATGGCGTTAGCCAGGCCTAAGGGATGAAACGCCAGCACTACCCTGGAGTTAGGTCTGAAACACCAGCCCAACCCTGGCGTTAGCCAAGCCTTAGGGTCCAAACGCCTGGGGTTCCCAGTTTCGGCCAAATCTGAGTTTTGATGAGTTAAGTGTTTCCCAGTTGAAATAGAAGTCTCCTACGTGGTTAGGTTTCGCCCTAAACATATAAATAGACACCAAACAACACAACTTAGGAGACGGAGGAGATTCGGAAGGATTTCGAAGGATTCAACAAGAAAACACCATAGGAGTGACAAACATTGAATTCTATATCTAGTATTCATTAGTTTGTATTTCAATTATGCAATTTCTTTTGAGTTTGATTCTTATAAACATGAGTAGCTAAATTCTTTAGTCTAGGGTCTTGGTAGAACTCGTTGGCAATGAATTCATTGTGATATTAATATATTTTGGTTGATTAATCTCTTTTTGTTCAACTACGTTCTTATTGTAGTTGATTGAAAGGGCCCTTGATTAACTATTCCTATTTATTATGTATCTACTTGAGAGAGAGTGCATATTTAGGTAGTTGTTTGAACAACATCACTCCCGGAGTATAGACGAAAGTCATAACCGAGGGTTTAGAGGTTGGATTAGAGATAACGATACCTCGGGTGCAATCTAAAGTGAACTGTATTGCGATCTAGCTAGCGTAACTTGAGAGAGTGCATATAGTAAATTATCATAATTACTTGAGACAGATTTATGATACTNTTAATTGCTAGTTTATTATTATTGATTGTAGAATTAGTTAAACATCACCAAATTGATATTCAAAGTCTTGAGAAACTTGATTTAGCAACAGTTTAGTAATTTATAGACTCAATTGATACGTAAATTCCTTGTGGGATCGACTCTGGGCGTAATACCCCAGATTATATTTGCAACGCCCTCTTAGTCTTCTACAAGACATAGTTGAGCGTGATCACAAATGATGAAAAGAAACTGTGGATTGATTTAGTTGAGTTAAATAATGATGGAAACACCATATATGAATTACTGTTTGGTAAGGATTATTGTGCCTTGATTTCATATAGTTGTTGGCTGAAATGAACATATGTTCTTGATGATGAAGGTCCATGTGATATAATTATTGTTTGTTTTTGCTATAAAATATGAATGTACGGTGGGATCAGGTTGCGCGCTGTAACACGAAGTAATAAGGGTGGGAGAGGTAATAAGGGTTAAATGTGATTGTACGGTGGGATGGGGTTGCGCTCCGCAACACGAAGTAATAAGGGTGGAGAGGTAATAAGGGTGAAATGTGAATGTACGGTGGGATCGGGTTGCGTGCCGCAACAGATGAATAATTAAAATGAGTTACTGTGGAATCTTCATTTGTGATTTTCTGTATATCTGTGTGGTACTTGTGTGGTTACCCTGAATGTCTTCCAATTGTGTACTGTTTGATTCTACCAAGAATAAACATTGTTCATACATACTAGTACTACTCAACGGTACTAACGTCCCTTTTATCGGGGGCGCTACATCTTTTATATGGATGTAGGTGGTTCCACAGCAGGTAGCTCAGACTGCCGATAGTGGTGCTTTCCCTTCATATCTTCAGCAGATCCGGTGAGCCCCATTTCCTCTCGGTGCCGTGTGTAGTCTATATCATCTATTTTGTATATGTTATGTCTTCTAAGTTATAGACTGGGCCTTGCTGCCGGCAAGTATTTTGTAAACCCTTAGTACTCTTAGAGGCTCCGTAGACATGATGTGGGTTGTAAATATATGTATTTTGGGCAGTAATTGTGTTTACTAGTAATCGTGATCCGAATCAGAATTATTGTATGTTTTGTGATTACTAAATGTTGAAATGATAAAGGACGAAATGAACTCAAATGGTAAATTCATGCTTAACCTCTAAGTTGCTAATTCATGTGGAATAACGTATATTGTAAACACGGGGTAACGCGTTGGGCGGGAAAGGCAATCCAGGTCCGCTTGACCGGGATCATCTGGTTGGGCGTCGGTCTCGTTCCTTGGTTTTGGGGCGTGACATGTACTTATCTTGGAGTGGCTGCAGAATCCTTAGGAAAACTCACATTCTTGAATTCTTGTCATGTGAATCTGTTGATTCTGGTAACTAAACATCTGTTGTTTCATTCTCACATAGATGGTGTGGACTCGTAGCACCAGGTAAGAGGGCCAGCATGAAGTACCACCAGCGAGGACCGCGAGAGGCCGAGCTCGTAGTAGAGGTTGCGGTAGTGGCTGAGGTGCAGCCCGCATAGCAGTTGGGGCAGTACCTGCAGATCCACCTGTTGCCCCAGATCTGGACCAGATCCCAGTTGTGGATGCACCGGCGGGACTAACTCAGACACGACCTGTGCCCATCGTGATTCCTGGACTTTAAGAGGCCTTAGCTATGATTCTGACCGTGTGCATTGGCCTTGCTCAGGCGGTCTTTGTTTCGACGATCGCAATCGCTTCTCTGGATGTGGGAGGCACTTAGAATCCGTCCGTCCGCACACATGAGCAGGTTGTACAGGGACTCCAGACACGGGGGCACCACCAGCCTAGCTAGTTGCAGCTGCTCAGGACTATGTGGTTCCTGTTATGCCTGAGGATGAGCAACGTAGATTGGAGAGTTTTGGGAGACTCCGGACTCCATCTTTCAGCGGTGCAGAAGGCGAGGATGCACAGGGTTTCTTGGGCAGGTGTCAGAGGATACTCTTTCAGGAGAAGTTCGTGCCTCAGTCCCACAGAGAGGAGCTGCACGGACAATTTGAGCAGCTTCATCAGGGTGATATGTTTGTGACACAGTATGAGATGTGATTCTCGAAGTTGGCCCGTCATGATATCTGATTGGTTTCCACACACGGGGAGAGGATCAGGAGGTTTATAGATGGTCTCACTAATCAGTTGCAGTTGTTTATGACCATACAGAGAGTGTCTGGTGCTACTTTTGATGAGGTGGTCGACATTGTTCGGCAGATTGAGATTGTTTGAATCCAGGAGCTGGTTGAGAGGAAGGAATATAGGTCTCCTGGAAAGGGTGGATTAAGTGGTGCTCCTTCTAGGGCTCAGTTTCAGCACGGTAGAGGTCGTCCTTTAAGGCACGCTCAAAACGGCTCGCCCAGTTCATCTGATCATGGGTCACATGGTTATCAACAGGGCCAGACATCATTTGGTGCACTACCAGCTCAGAGTTCGTTTCATACACCATCAGATCAGGGTTCATCTATGTCAGGACCTTCTAGCGTTTATTCTAGTGCTCGGGGATCTCTTCAGTCCCCACCGCCATTTACAGGGCAGCCTGTGACTTCAGCACCAGTTGCTTCACCACCTGCCCAGCCAGCTAGGGACGGATCTCAGCCAACTAGGGGAAGCTAGAGAGGGGCAGGCCAATTGGAGGTGGCCATGCCCGTTTCTATACCCTCCCTGCCACACCAGATGCCATTGTTTCAAATTATGTGATTACAAGTATTTTCTCAGTTTGCCACAAAGATGCCTCTGTATTTTTTGACCCTGGTTCCACTTATTCATATGTTTTCTCGTATTTCGCTCATTTTCTTGATATTCCCTGTGAGTCTTTAGTGTCATCTGTTCGTGTATCTACTCCTGTGGGCGATAATATCTTTATGGACCGCGTATATCGGCCAGGTGCGGTGACTATTGGGAGTCTGGAGACTAGAGTGGATATTTTGCTGCTCAGTATGGTTGATTTGATGAGATATTGGGTATGGATTGTTTGTCTCCATGTTATGCTATTATAGATTATCACACTAAGACCATGACATTGGCGATGTCAGGGTTGCCGAGCATTGAGTGGAGCGGTTCTATAGACTATGTACCTAGTAGGGTGATTTCATACTTAAAGGCTCAGTGGATGGTTGAGAAGGGTTGTCTATCCTGTTTGAATTTTGTGAGGGATGTTAGTGCAAAGGCTCCTCTTATTGATTTTGTTCCTGTGGTGCGTGATTTTCTAGATGTGTTCCCTGTACACCTGTTGGGCATGCCGCCAGACAGGGATATTAACTTCGGCATTAATTTGGTGTCGGGAACTCAGCCCATTTCTATTCCACCGTATCATATGGAACTAGAAAAGTTGAAGGAATTGAAGGAAGAACTTCAGGAACTCCTTGATAAGGGCTTTATTTCTCCTAGTGTGTCACTTTGGGGTGCACCTGTTCTATTTGTGAAGCAGCGGGATTGTTCTATGAGGATGTGTATTGACTACAAGCAGTTGAACAAGGTCACAGTGAAGAACAAGTATCCATTGCCACGTATTGATGATCTATTTGACCATCTCCAGAGAGCGAGGGTGTTCTCCAAGATTGATTTGAGGTCAAGGTATCACCAGATGAAGATTCGGGATTCGGATATTCTTAAAACAGCTTTCAGGACCCGATTAGGCCATTATGAGTTCCTTGTGATGTCTTTTGGGCAAACAAATGCCCCAGCAGCATTCATGCATTTGATGAACATTGTGTTTCAGCCTTATTTGGACTCATTCATCATTGTATTCATTGATGACATCCCGCTGTCTCTCGTAGCCACGAGGAGCATGCGCAGCACTTGGCGATTGTGTTACACAGATTGAGGGAGGAGAAGCTTTATGCAAAGTTCTCCAAGTGTGAGTTTTAGCTCGTTTTAGTGGCGTTGTTGGCGCACGTGGTCTCCAATGAGGGTATTCAGGTGGATCCAAAGAATATTGAGGCGGTGCAAAGTTTGCCCAGACCGTCCTCAGCCACGGAGATTCAGAGCTTTCTTGGTTTGGCAGGCTAGTACCGTTGTTTTGTGGAGGGTTTCTCATATATTGCATCGTGCTTGACCAAATTGACACAAAAGGGTGATCCATTTAGGTGGTCGAATGAGTGCAAGGAGAGCTTCTAGAAGTTCAATACTGCTTTGACCACAGCTCCAGTTCTAGTTCTACCATCAGCTTATAGTTCTTACATAGTGTATTGATAGTTCTTACATAGTGTATTGTGGTGCCTCACTGATAGGTATTGGATGTGTTCTGATGCAGGAGGGTATAGTGATTGTTTATGCTTCACGCCAGTTGAAGACCCATGAGAAGAACTATCTTGTCCATGATCTTGAGTTTGCAACTATTGTACACACCTTGAATAATTGGCGGCGCTATTCGTATGGGGTTCATTGTAAGATATATACTCATCACCAGAGTTTGCAGCATTTGTTCAAGCAGAAGGACCTTAATTTGCGTTAGCGAAGGTGGTTGGAGCTTCTTAAGGACTATGATATCACGATTTTTTACAATCCCGTAAAGGCCAATGTGGTGGTCGATGCCTTGGGTCCTCGGGCGAAGAGTTTTGGGATTTTAGCGTATCTTCCAGCAGCAGAGAGACCATTGGCATTTGATGTTTAGGACTTAGCTAGCCAGCTTGTCAGATTGGATATTTTGGAGCCGAGTCGAGTATTGTCTTCCGTAATCTCTAGGTCTTCCCTTTATGATCGTATCAGGGAGCGTTAGTATGATGAGCCCCATCAGCTCGTCCTTTAGCATAGGGTTCGGTGAGGTGATGCTAGAGATGTGACTATTGGCGATGATGGCATGTTGAGGATGCAGAGCCGGATATGTATGCCAAATAAGGATGGCTTCAGGAGTTGATTCTTGAGGAGGCCCACAACTCGCGGTATTCTATCCATCTGGGTTCCGCGAAGATGTACCAGGATTTGAGGGAACACTATTGGTGGAGGAGGATGAAAGGGATTTAGTTGGGTTTGTAGCTCATTGTCTCAATTGCCAGCAGGTTAAGTCTGAGCATCAGAGACCGGGTGACTTGCTCCATAGGTTAGAGATTACATAGTGGAAGTGGGAGCGGATCACCATGGATTTCGTAATTTGGCTCCCACAGACTTCGAGGAAGTTCGATGCTATTTAGGTGATTATGGATTAGCTGACCAAGTCCACACACTTCATTCCAGTTGGTATTACTTATTCTTCAAAGCGGTTGTATGAGATTTACATCCGAGAGATTGTTCGCCTTCATGGTGTCCTAGTTTCCATCATCTCGGATAGAGGCACACCGTTTACATCGCAGTTTCGGAGGGCCGTGCAGGAAAGTTGGGTACTCAGGTTGAGTTGAGAACAACCTTTCACCCTAAGACAGACGGACAGTCCAAGTGCACTATCTAGATATTGGAGGACATGTTATGCGCTTGTGTCATTGATTTTGGGGTTTCATGGGACCAGTTTCTGCCGCTCGTGGAGTTTTCATATAACAACAGTTATATCTCGAGCATTCAGATGGCTCCGTACGAGGATTTATATGGGAGGCGGTGTACGTCTCTGGTGGGATGGTTTGAGCAGGGTGAGGCTAGGCTCTTGGGTACAGACTTGGTCTAGGATGCATTAGATAGGGTGAAATTGATTCATGAGCAGCTTCGCAGGGTGCAGTCTATGCAGAAGAGCTATGGTGATAGGAAGGTATCTTATGTGTCTTTCATAGTCGGGGAGAAGGTTCTGCTTAAGGTATCATCCATAAAGGGTTTTATGAGGTTTGGGAAGAAGGGCAAGTGGAGCCCCTACTTCATTGGGCCTTGTGAGGTACTTCAGAGGGTAGGAAAGGTGGCTTACAAGCTTGAAATTCCACCTAGCTTGTCGAGTGTGCATCTTGTATTTCATGTTTCTATGCTCCGGATGTATATCGGCAATCTGTCCCATGTTTTGGATTTCAGTACAGTTCAGTTGGATGGTGACATGACTTATGATGTGGAGCCGGTGGCCATTTTGGAGCGGCAAGTTCTAAAGTTAATGTCAAAGGATATAGCTTCGGTGAAGGTGCAGTGGAGAGGTCAGCCTACGGAGGAGGCCATTTGGGAGACCGATCGGGAGATGTGGAGAAGATATCCACACCTATTTGATACTTCAGGTATGTTTCTAGACCCATTCGAGGACGAACGTTTGATTAAAAGGGGGAAGATATAATGACCCGGCCGGACGTTTCGAGAGTCATAGCCCCATTTGCCCTATTTCTGCTTCTTTTGTGATTTACAGCTGTATTATATCTTACCGGGGTTGTTGGTTCGGGTCCGGAGTGGGTTCAGAGTAAATTGAGACACTTAGTCTCTTAATTGGACACTTAAGTTGGAAAAGTCGACCGGATGTTGACTTATGTGTAAATAAACTCGGATTAGAATTTTGATGGTTCTCTTAGCTCCGTTAGGTGATTTTGGAGTTAGGATCATGTTCGGAATTTTATTTGGAGGTCCGTAGTAGAATTATGCTTGAATTGACAAAAATTAGAATTTTGGCGATTTTTGGCCGGAAGTGGAAATTTTTTTATAGGGGTCGTATTGGATTTCTGAAAGTTGTAGTAGGTTCGTGGTATCATTTTTGACTATTTTGTAAAATTTTAGGTCAATTGGATGTGGTTTGATAGGTTTCAACATTGTTTGTGGAATTCGGAATATTATAAGTTCTTAGGCTTGAACCCGGGTGTAATTTGGTGTTCTCATATTGTTTTGAGTAATACTAAGGTTTTTTTATGTTCGTATGGGGTTATATGACTTGTTGGTATGTTTAGTTGAGGTCCCGAGGGCCTTGGGGTGATTTCGGGTGGTTAACAGGTTGATTTGAGTTGAAGAAATACAGTTGAATCTGCTACTACTTGTGTAACCACACCTGCGATCCCATAAAACAAAGGACAAGTCACAGATGTGGCTAAGGAGGACCTGGGTAGAGGATGCAGGTGTGATGGCATTCCCGCAATTGCGGTGGTCGCAAAAGCGGGTCTAGGGGCGGATGTGCGCGTTTGGAACGCAGGTGCAATGTTGATTCTGCACCCGGGAGGATTGCAGATGCAGTCAAGTGATCGCAGGAGAGGTGGTAGAATTTAAGTGATTTTCCTCAGAAGCAAAGCTCGGTCCACAAACACTGATTCACAGATGCGGAAATAGTACTGCAGATGCGGTTTTGCTAGGAAAAAACTATAATAGAGGACTTCGAATTTTTTCCCATTTTCAGATTTTGGAGTTCGAACTTTGGCGATTTTTCAGGATATTGTCAAAGGGATAGCTGAGTTAAGTTCCTTGAGCTTATTTATCTTTATTAATGGTGTTTCCCACTGATTTTACACATAATTAGTGAGATTTTGAAATGAATATAGGGGGTTTAGGGCTTGGGATTCGGATAATGACTTTTAGCGTTTTTTAGGGGCAATTGGGGTCGTATTTTGATATATTTTGTAGGGTTAGACTATTGGGTGAATGGGCTTTCGGGTTTTGTGATTTTCTTCGGATTTCGAGACGTAGGCCGGGGGGGCAGGTTGAGCCAATTTCGAATTTTTGGTGCAAATTTAGTAGTTTTCGTGTGGGATTGATCCCTTTAGCCTATTTTAATTGTGTTGTACTGCTTTTGGTTAGATTAGGGACGTTTTGAGGCCGAGCTGAGAGGAAAAGGAATTGTGGAGTACAAGTTTGCTCGGTTCGAGGTAGGTAGCACTGTCAAACTTGGTTCTGAGGGTTCGAAACCCTAAATTTACTTGTCATATGGTTGGTATTGAGGTGACGTGCATGCCAAGTTACAAGCGTGAAGGTTTGCACCATGAGAATTGTGACTTGGTTGGTTCCATGGCACCGTATAGTGACTCTATCTTGATTATGTTCATGTTTTTACTATTTGATAAAGTAGTTGAATTGCCGATCATGTTTTATATCATGTTTAGGCTTATTGCCTAATGCTTTTTACTAATATTTTGTACTCATTCATATTCATGCATTCTATGTAAACTGTTTCGAGCTAGTTTTCATGATATTTTGAGTCCATGAGTGAGATTGGGGAGGTTGATGACTGAGTGAGGCCGAGATCCAATTGTGAGTGACAGATATGGGATCTGGCTGCACACCACAGTGGATATATTGATGTTATGATAGCGCTTGGGATGTATGAGCCCCTACGGAGTCTGTAACACACCTCTCGTGAGCGCGGTTGGTATTATTAAGGGATGGATCTTCCCTGGACATGGATCTTGTCCGAAGTACTTGTTACTTGGATATGGATCTTCTCCACAGGGATGGATTGGCCTTTTCGTTGGTACTGGGTGACCTATGGTCAACGTTGTATATATATTCATGGATGGATCTTCCCTGGGCCGTATGAGCCATATATAGTACCGAGTGGTTGAGATATCGAGAGTGTGAGCATTTGAGGCTGACAGAATTGTGCATCATTTATAGTATGTGCATTGGCATGTAGTGACAATAGAGTCATATTCATTACACTGTAGGGATCTGCTATATTTCCCAGTTATGAATTGCCTAATTGATTTAAGAGCATGTCTACGTTTCCGTACAATTATTTTTATCTTATTTGTACCAGTTGAGTTCGTCATTATGTTCAGTCCAAAGTCTAGACTTGTTACTTACTGAGTTGTGTACTCACGTTACTCCCTAACTTTGTGTGTAGATTCAGGCATTTCTGGTCACGGTGGCGGCTGCTTATTTAGGCATCGAAGTTTGGGACTATGGAGGTAGCTGCTTAGCATTCGTGGGCCTTGATTTCCCTCATTAGTTTATCTGTATTTTCAGTTTATTACTCTGGATACTGTTGTGGACTATGTTCTAGTTTTTCAACTCTCATGTACTCTGTAACGCCCTGATTTTGGGATGGTTGTATCATGTTTTAGATAATTCTGTTCTCAAAAGGCTTTTCTTTAAATGTTTAATCTTCCCGCTGTTATTTCAAAAGGTGTTTTACAATATTGGAAAATTGTTGAATTGAGGCTTGCCTAGTTCTACATTAGGTGCCATCATGGCAGTCATTTTTCGGTCATGACATAAGTATAAGTAAATTTATTTTAAAAGGGAGGGTCAAAATTGGCCGTCAATTATGCTTGTTAAGTTGGGATTGCAATATGCGCCGGGTGCCATTCTATGTGGCTTGTTGATCAGGTGAATAGCAATGAGTTTCGCGTGTCTCTTGTATCATTTTCAGCGTTTTGAGATTTTGGAACAAGGTTCTAGTCGGTATGAGTCTGTTTCCAATACCGACCTTGGTAATAGGTAGCTATTGTGGTCAGAGTTGTTGTTATGGGCATATGGGTGATGAGTTATGTTGTGTGGTTATACCTCGTGGGTGTATGCATGAGCTTCTGTAGCTAGTAGAGGATTTTACAATGTGTTTTTGTGATAATAGGCCCTTTGTAGATGTGGAAATTTGATTCTAAGGCTTATCAACAGGAGTAGAAGGAATAACATTTTGTTGAGATGATGTCGTCGGTTTATGTGGTTGGGCGTGATGAGGGATCACCCATGTGTATGTGCATGGTGAGTTTAGATAGTGATTTGATGGGTTGGGAAATATTCTTGGCACGCTCGAGAACGAACGTTTGTTTAATAAGGGAGAATGTAAGGACCCGATTGGTCATTTTGAGCTTTAGCAATCCGTTCATTGGTTAAGGGTTTTGAATGACTTCAGGTTGTGTATTATTACATGCGTGCATGATCGGATTTTATTTTTGGATGTTTCGGGATGAATCTGGATGAGTAATTCTCACATTAGAAGCTTAAGTTGAAAATGTTTATTGAGGTTTGACTTTTGTGAAAACGACCCCATAACGGTATTTTGACGGATCCGATAGGTTCGTATCGTGATTTTGTCGTGGGCGTATGCCCAAAATTTTATTCGTAGGTTCGTAGGTTGATTTGTGTTGTTTTGCCGAATGTTTGCAATTTAAAGGCTTAAATTTTTGATCAGTTTAACCGTAGGTTGACTTCGTAGCCATCGTGTTTGTATATCTGATGTGGGACTTGGAATAGGTCAATTTTTTCAGTTGGAACTTATCCTTAAATGTTTGGCGTCATTTCGAGTGGATTTGACAGCAATCAGACGTACGGTTGTGTTATTAGAAGTTCTGGAATTTCATGTTAATTTCATGTGTTTTGGAGGCCCGATTCATGGTTTCAGATGTGATTTTGATGCTTTAAATGGGAGAGAGGAATTCGTGCTATGTTTTTAGACTTGTGTTAATGTTTGGTTTGAAGCCCCGACGGCTCGTGTAAGTTTCGGACGCGTTCCGGAGTGTTTGGTAGAATTTTGCAAATTTGCTGGTGTGATCAGTTGTTATAGGTCTCGCAATTGCAACATATATGCCGCATTTGCGATAATAGGCTGATTCTGCTAGGTTCGCCTTTTTGAACCTTGTGTTCGCAATTGCGATGGTTGGGTTAGGCAAGCTTTTTGGCATTTGAGATCAGACATGTGACATTTGTGAACCTTGTGTTCGCAATTGCAAAGGTGCAAGCTTTTTGAACCTTGTGTTCGCAATTGCAGAGATTTGAGGTGTTTTTCTTTTGAAATAATATTTTCGCATATGTAGGGTTCATAAGTGCGAATCCCGGGACGCATTTGCGACACCAGCGATTGAACATAAGATCCGAGGGACGAGATTTTTGTCTTATTTTTCATATTATGGAACCCTAGACATAGTAGAAGGCGATTTTGAAGAGGGAATTGTACAAACATTTGGTAAATGATTTTGTTCAATTTCCAAGTATTTTACATGATTATATATTAGTTTTAACATCAATATTATGAGAATCAAAATGAAATTTTGAGAAACCTTGTCTATGTTCTGAAAAATGAGAATTTGAGTTTTCAGAGTCAACTTGGACTCGAGTTTTGAAACAAAACACATGTATGGACTTTTGGAGTTATGGGTAGTTGGAATCTACCCTTGGTCCATGTTTTGACCGGGCGGTCCCGGGGTTGACTTTTGAGGAATTGTGTAAAGATCCTAGCTTTAATAATTGGAATTGATTCCTCTTTCAATTTTTGATGTTATTGAATCGATTCTGATTAGATTTAAGCCGAGGGGAGGTGAATTCTAAAGGGAAAGATATTTTAGAGTATTGATTGAGCGCTTTTGAGGTAAGTATCTTGACGTGAAAGACGTGTACACGAGGTGACGAGTGTCTGCATGGCTTAGATATGAGAATTTGACCGGTTTAGTCTCTTAGGTTCTAATGTACATCAAAATGAAGTTGTCTTATCATGTTAGACCCTCCATTGCTAAATTTACCCTTGCATGTATTATGTGAAGTTTATTGGTTCATGTTCTACCCTTTATTGCTAAACATACCCTTATATGCCTAAATGGAAGTTGTTACCTCTTTTGTTGCCATGTTTCTCTTCCGTAGTTGATTATCCTTAATTGAACTTGTTATTATCTCTTTCAGTGTTTGACTTATCCTTATTTGAAGTAGTTGTTATATGTTATCTCTCCTACTGTTGAGTCACTCTTATTTGATATTGTTGTTAAATATTATCCCCATTATTAAGGTAGTCTGATTTGAAACAATTATTACTTGTCATGTCTTTAATTGTGAGCTCGTTCTTCCGTTTCATTGTGTTTTGTAATTCTTGTGTTGATTTACTTGTCGTACTCTCATTTTATTTCTTTTGACATTGTACTAGTGTTGTTGAGCCGAGGGATATGTGTGGTTGTGGTTTTGGAATTGGTTTAAGGAAATGTTATGGCATATAGGCACATGTGGTGCGAGTTTTTACATTGTATGGTTATGTTTTTGGGCACCGTGATACTATTGAGAGGATTGTCATGGTGTTCGCATGTGAATTGTCTGTGCTATTGTTATTATTGATATCACACATGCGGCGTAAAAACGTGGGCTATATATATGGGTTTGCACGTGTGGCGAGACAAGGCGGGAATATTATTAAGCGCATGTGGAAAGACGAGGCGGTGTAATGACCCGGCTGGTCGTTTCGTGAGATTAGCCCTGTTTTTCCATTTCTTCTTGGGTCGGTTGTTTTGGGTTCGGAGTGGTCCTGGTGAGAATAGAGGAACTTAGCCTCTTATTAATAACTTAATAGTTAAAAAGTCACACTTGGAGTTGACTTATTGGTAAACGAACTCGGAATGCGGATTTTATGGCTCAAAGCATCGTTTGGTGATTTGGGATTTAGGAGTGTATTCAGAATGAAGTTTTGATGTCCGGTGTAGAATTAGGCTTGCATTGGCGAAGGGTAGTTTTTGGCGACTTCCGGTTGGCAGTGGAAAATAGGCTATAGGGGTCGAAATGGAATTCCGACAGTTGGAGCAGGTTCGTAATGTCATTTTGGGTATGCGTGCAAATTTTTAGGTCAATCGGATGTGTTTTGGTTGGTTTCGGCATCATTGGCGAAATTTAGAAGTTTTAAAGTTCATAGGTTTGAATTTGATGCAATTTTGGTGTTTTTGTGTTGTTTTTGGTGTTTCGAAGGCTCGACTAAGTTTGAATGATGTTATGGGGTGTGTTGGTATGTTTGGTTAGGACCCCGAGGGGCTCGGGATTGATTTCGGATGGTTAGCGGGGGTTTGGACTTAGGAAATTTGCGGCAAATAGTTGCAGGTGTGTCCGCACCTGCGGTAGGGGAGTCGCAGGTGCGATGCCGTAGGTGCGAAGGAATTTTCGCAGGTGCGAAAAGAGGCTAGGCAGGAGGAATTCGCAGGTGCGAAGCATGGGCCGCACCTGCGAAGCCGCAGGTGCGGATAAAGGGATCGCTGGTGCGAGAATTGGACTGTTAGTGGGATTTCGCAGGTGCGCACCAGGGACCACAGGTGCGGGTCCGCAGGTGCGAGGAATTATCTGCAGGTGCGGATTAACTGGGCAGAACAATATAAGAAGTGCCTCCGCGAATATTTTATCATATCTTCCATTCTTGCATGCGGGTTGAGCTTGTTTGAGGGAAAATTGAAGGGGGAATTCGAAGGTATTCAGTGGAGGTAAGTTCCCGGATTATAAAACTCGTTTATATGCTGTTTTGTACGGATTAGGCTTGTAATTTTAAGAATTAAAGTGGGAAAAAAGTTGGGAAAAATGGGGAGAAAATTTGGAAATTCGTTTGGTGAGTTGAGTGGGTAATTATGGTCCGATGGTGGAGTTTTGGTATGTATAGAATCATGGGAGGATACGTATTCAAGTGAAGTAAATTTTATTGAATTCCGAGACGTGGGCCCGGGGCTCAGATTAGGCCGAATTTTGAGAATTGTGTTAAAATTTATATCTTTCAATTGGGTTTTGTTCTGTTAGCGTATATTGATGATGTTAATCTGATTTTGGTTAGATTCGGAGCATTTGGAAGCCAATTCGAAGGGAAAGTGCATCGCGGAGTATCTTTTGGGTTGTTTCGAGATAAGTAACAATTGTAACTCTAAACCTGAGGGTAAGACACCCCGTTATTTGATATTGTGTTAATAAATGAGGTAACGCACATGCTAGGTGATGAGCGTGGGGGCGTTCACTAACAGATATTGGGACTTGGTCCGTCCCGTAGCGAATATTAAGCCGCGTATTCGATTTGAAACCTTACGACATCCTGTCTTTCAGAAGTTTATACTTGTTTATGGGATGTGGGCCATGTTTGGGGCCTTGTGCCGATCTGTTTAGACCCTCAGGAGTATTTTCCATATTTGGGGCCTTGTGCCGACCTGTTTAGACCCTCAATGGGTACTTTTACACTATTCTACCATTATCCTGTCAGAAAAATTATGAACTCAATCATCTTTCCTACTTCTTGTTATTTTCAATGTTATCACACAGCTTTGAAAACTCTGAAAAGTATTTTGGGCTGAGTCCGGTAAGTCGAGATAAACTGCCCAAGTGGCTTGTGAGGGTGACTGAGCCAGGCCTAGAGCCGAGTATGTGAGGATAGCAATGGATCGGGCTAGACGCTGTAGTAGTATATATGTGTTAGGCTGAGCGCCGAGAATGTGAGGATAGTTATGGGACGGGCTGCACGCCGCAGCAATATATATGTTATATATTATATATGGGTAGGGGTGCACACCAAAACAATATATGTTATATATGGATCGGGCTGCATGCCGCAACAGATATAGCGCTTGGGCTGAAGGAGCCCCTCCAGGAGTCTGTACACCCCCAATGAGCGCAGTAAACTATTATATGGATCGGGTTGCATGCCGCAGCATATGTTATACATGGATCGGGCTGCATGCCGCGGCAGTATATATATATATATATATATATATATATATATATATATATATATAAATAGTGGGGCGGGCTGCCCGCCGCAGTAGTTGTGTGTGTTCATGGTACTTGCTGAGTACGAGTGTCAAGTGAGAGCATGAGATACTGGTAGTGGAGTCACGAGTGACTGAGAGGCTTGCCTGAGAGGCTTTATTGTGAGTGATAATGTGCCCGAGGGGCTTATATTTTATGAAAATGATGTTTATACTCTTCTATACACTGAGCCTCTAATAACAAATGTTGGATAAATGTTTTCATACGAGATTTTTCAATGGGAAACAAAGTTTTATGAAATTTTTGGAATTGTAGATTCTTGACTCGATTTATTCATTTCCATTGTTACTCATTATATGGATTTACATGATTTAAATGCTCGTCACTACACTCAAGTTTTTAGTTACATTGAGTGCTTACTGAGTTGTCGTACTCGCGTTACTTCTTGCACCTCTGTGTGTAGATCCAGGTACCGGACCATCTCACTAGTTGATTTCCGGACGAGCTTTGAGTTGTTCGAGGATTGAGGTAGCTGCTCAGCGTCGCCAACTCACCTCTTTTCCTTCCCTCAGATCATAGTTTCTTTTGGTCTTTTGTACCTCAGACTTTTGTTGTAGCAAGTCACTATGTTGTACATTGTATTTTCAGTCTTGAATGCTCATGACAGTTGACTCTAGGTTTTGGGGAAGTATGTGTTTGTTTCATCTCGTTCTGCTATTTTTAAAATCTGCTTATTTGGGAAATTATGATACATATATATATATATATATATATATATATATATATATATATATATATATATATATATATATATATATATATATATATATATATGTATGTATATTGATAGTCTGAAACGGTTGGCTAGCCTAGTTCCATAATAGGCGCCATCACGGCCGCCTTAGGATTTGGGGTCGTGACAAGTTGGTATCAGAGCCTAGGTTACATAGGACTCATCGGTCATGAGCAGGTTTAGTAGAGTCTTGCGGATCGGTACGGAGACGACTGTACTTATATTCGTTAGGCTACAGAACCCTTAGGAACAATATTATTTTACTTGAATTATGTCGTGCCATTCGATTGATTTTGGAAATCTAAACTTCTGTTATTTCATTCTCTCACAATTGGTGAGGACTCGCGCCATCGATCAGGGCGATCAGCCACCAGCTAGACCAGCGAGGGGTCGAGTCCGTGATCGAGGCCGTGGTAGAGGTAGGGGGACAGCTCGTGCGGCAGCCCGGGCAGTATCAGTTGGTTCCCTTGCTATTCAGGATCAGGTTCCCGTCGCAGATGCTCCAGTGGGACAGGCTTAGGCACCGACAGTGCCTATTGTTATTTCGGGTCTTCAGGAGACCTTGGCTCAGATCTTGACTGTGT
>ML339633.1:37499-48625 GCA_005239505.1 Nicotiana paniculata | reverse complement strand
CTCGTATTGAGGTAATTATTTAGATAATCAAATAATAAGAAACGTTAAAAAATACAAATATATGTAGACTCTAAAAATGAGTAATTAAACAATTTAAGCCAAGTTTAATCATTAAGCGACCGTGCTAGAACCACGGAATTCGGGAATGCCTAACACCTTCTCCCGGGTTAACAGAATTCCTTACCCGGATTTCTGGATCGCAGACAATTTAAACAGAGTCAAAATTCCTCAATTTGGGATTTAAACCGGTGACTTGGGACACCAAATAAACTATTCCAAGTGGCGACTCTAATAAAAATAAAATATTCTCATTTCGAATAATGTCACTTTAAGTGGAAAAACTCCCGTACCCCCTTTGGGGCGTATAAAAAAAGGAGGTGTGACAGCTTGCACCAGACATTCTTTCTTCAAAAAAAGATAAAAGACTAAGGATGAATATAAAATTTACAAAACTTAACTTCAGCCTCATAAATTTTCAGGCAATAAATGTAAATATAAGATAAGTAGATGATAAAAGAAAAAAGTGGCTAGTAAATGCGAAAAAGATAAGTATCAATTTAAAAAGAATGCTGAAGTTTAGTCGTCATGAGGTTTTATGAAAAATGCTGAAGTTTAGTAGTCATAATGTGCTGAAGTTTTTGTCACTGGATTCTATAGTTTAGTCTTCATGAGCTTTATGAAAAACTTCAGCACAAGATGCTGAAGTAAATTAGTTCATTTTTTAATACTTCAGCAACCACTGTGCTGAAGTTGTTATCCCTGGATTCGATAGTTTTTTAATATCCTATGGTGCACTTTTTGTCCCTGGATTCTATCGTCAATTAGTTCATTTGAAAAAAATTCAGCATATTGTTTACCTAAGACAAAATAGACAAGCGTATTTGATAATGAAAATACAAGAAAAATTTAAAAGACAGAGATGACATTATTCACACAATTCATTTTATTTTCACTAGCAATTACAATCAACAACAACAACAACAAGGAGGATCATCTATTTCGCCCTGGAGTTATATTCTAGTTTACAAGAAAAGCTATATCCCCCTTTTTGCTACACAAATGTTGTTTCTGACAAAACTTTACTATGGACGAACATATTTTGATCACTCCCAGTACCAACTATTGCTTCACAAGATGGAAGCTTTTGCTGTTTGTGGTAGAAACCAAGATATGTCATTCTGATGTAAAAAGTTAGGGGTTTTTACATCAGACATGACTAGAAAATTATAGACATCAGACATAGGGGAATGAAGAGGAGTATGTGCTATTGATGGAGAGTCATCCAAGGTTTGAAGATCTCCCAAGGGAATGAATATCTCCATGACTAGAAAATAGGAGACATGACACATTCTTTTCTTCTACTGGACAACCTTCTCAAATGAGCTTGGATAACCTTGACAACTACGTTCAAGGTTAATCCTGTGCTGGAGAATTCATCGACAATAAACTTTGGTCTGATTCTTTCCTAATCAGTGAAGAGATTATTAATATAGCCAAAGAGTGCACCTAATCAATTTATTATCAATAAATGTAAAAGTAACTTTTCATCTGTTTTACTGTTTTACGTTCAGAGAAATTCAATGTAAAAAGATAAGTAGGTGGTAAAACAAGTAAGTGGTAAATGTTATTTGAGCCTGTCCACAGTATTTGTACAGTAATAAAATAACTTCATTACAATTGTGCTGAAGTTTTTATCCCTGGATTTGATATTTTATATAGCCAAAGAGTGCACAGAATCAATTTAATATCTATAAATGTAAAAGTAAATTTTCAGGTCTATTTAATGCTTTACGTTCAGAGAAATTGAATGTTATAAGATAAGTAGTTTATGTGCAGTATTGTACGCAAAATGGGGTACGGTGATGGATTTAAGTTGGTTTCTCAATATATAAAGTAGTTTATGCCTCTAGCAATGTACCAGAAGTTGAAAACAGATTGTGTCCTCTTTTATGCTTTCGTATAACTATTTTTCCCGTCTGGAAAAGATGGCATATGTTCATTTGTTCTCAAACTAATGAAGTCTTTTAGTACTTATAATTTGTATGGTTAAACATATATTTAGTGTGATGAGAAGCTATTTATTATTGCCCTGTGAAATTTACCTAAGGCTGGAAATTTGTCCAAACTCCAAATTATTGACTTCCAATTCTGAGCTACTCCTCTTCTTCTTCAGCAATTGTCCACCTGATGATACATTTTATCTGTATTGAATTGTAATGCTTCCTTCTCTTCAGGAATCAGAATATTGCTCAAACTATTAAATTCATTCGGTATATGCATTGGTTTACTTGATGGCAAAAGGCTCATATACGTACCGTGTTCGAGTGTGTAAATTATGCATCTATGGTTCTCTATTGCTATTAATATGCATCAACCCCAACTATTAATTCTTGTCTACATGTCAACTGCATTCTATTTGGTGTCTCAAACATCTGATTAGAATTTTTCTTGCAAAGCTTGGCTCACATACTCTGCAATCATTTGCTTTACTCGATATTGTTCCACCGTTTGATCGTTATTATCATTGTTGTTATTGGATCTTTCTGGGGATTGTTCCCTTGAACCACGTGGGGTTCTTGAAGATGATGGAGTTGGGGTTCCATTCCTTTATTGTTTGTTGTCGTTGGAGTTCGACATAGTTCAGAGGATATCGCTTGAAAAGAAAACAAAGATTATCAGATTCCCGGCAACGGAACCAATTTGTTTAACTAAAGAATTGGATTCTTTGCCCAAAGATATTTTAAGAAGAACACGGGTTTCTGATAACCAAAGACTAAGATTATAATTGTAGGCAAACTTGTAAATGGAAAGCAGTAAGATGCACAAAAAGTAAGTATATTGCAATAGTAGTTCGGATGATCCTTTACAGGTTATATTTTACTCCCTTATATAGGGAATTTCTTAATATAATGTCTGCCTTTTTCAGTGATTGAGCATTAATGACTAATTATGACATTAATGTAACGTTACAATGAGTAATCGTAACTGTTGAGTGAATGTCGTGTAACGTGTGGATCACTAATTGAAGATCTCTGAATTCGCCCTTTGTTCTGCCCAGATACATTTTGATCGTGTCTCTTCATTTTCTCAATTAGGTTGAGACTTCCGTAGCTAATTAACCCGTGGGTGTGATTTGCCGTGGCTCTTTGCCTCATACCTCTTCATAGAGTCCCGTCCAGCTGTCATGTCTTCATTGCTCCATGTAGACTTCTGAGTCATCAAGATTTATTACACGTATGAAGCTCTTTTTTACCAATACAACGGTGTTTGTACAAAATATAAGCCTTTGTTTATGATAGGATTTATTTATAAGATAGGGCCCTTTTTGATTGATGCTTAATGAAGAAGACGTCTCAACTTCATAGTAATGCAATAGAGTGATAGGAATTTTTCACATGTTTAGAAATGCTTCAAAGGGAAGTTTTTTGTTTGAACTTCCACAACATTTACATGTGTTTACGATTATCATCTAAGACTCATGTTGCAACTGTTTTTATTCAACAGATTTGATATACACTTGTATTTCGTAACTGTTTTTCATAGGTAACAGTTTTTTCGAGTAAATACAAGGGAGCAACTATTTTTTATTAGTAACAGTTATTATAAGGATTGGGGTTTTTACCCCGACTATTTTTGTTGGAAATAGTTTTCTAATAAGTACGAGGGAAATGTTTTCTTATCCGTAACTGTTTTATTTGATAACTGTTTTCTAAACAAATACAAGGATTTTGATCTTTACTCCATAATTCTTTGATAACAGTTTTCTATATGAGTACATAGATTTCATAATTGTTTTTAATCATAACTGTTTTTGAATGAGTGTACTGATGATGATCTTTTACCCCTAACAACATTTCTTTCTCGTGACTAATATTTTGCCTTTCAACCTGAACATGTTTGTAGGGTTTTTGCATTTTTGCATTAGGCTTTGTATTTGGATGACTCTTTTGATCTCTTTTGATTCTGCTCGTATCACTTGTCTTGTTGGGTAGATGGTCTTCAGGCTCGAGATTTTGACTTTCTGATAGTATTCTTTGCTTCGTCTTAGCCTTCGATACTGTATAGTCCCCCAAGTGTTTGAGCTTTGAAGAATGAGATCTCGAGCACTTGATTATTCCTTCCTTGTGATCCTTTTCCTGAAAAGGAAAACCATTCCGGACTCGAAGGTATATAGTTTTTAGAGGATGACTGCTTAACCTTTTAAAACGTCCACCAGAAAGTGTAACCCTAGAACGGGAATTATGTTATTTCCTCGCGTCTTTGTAGGTCTAATATCATCATCTGGTGATGGGTTAGCTTTATGCCTATCATCTAAAAAAGTTAGTAAAATTTTAAATGTTCAAAATAAAATCGAACGTGTGATACCTGACCGGGGGTACTTCTTTTATTTAAAAGTAGTACTTCTTCAAGTAAATGGCATTCCAACTTGTTGGTAGGATTCTGTCGTCCATAGCTTCCAACTCGTATGCGCCCTTCCCAGCTATGCCTCGGATTTTGTAAGGTCCTTCCCAGTTTGGATTTAGCTTTCCTGTACCTGCTTCTTTCGATGATTGAAAGACTTTTTTGAGGACGAAGTCCCCAATCTTGAAGTACCTGAGATGACATTTATGGTTGTAATAATGCTCTATGATTTGTTTTTGAGCTACCATCCGTATCAGTGCTGCTTCTCTCCGTGGTTTGAGCAGGTCCAGATTGGTCCTTAATTCGTCGTCGTTTTCTTCCTCCATGGCTGTTGTGAACCTTATTCTTGGTTCGCCAATCTCCACAGATATTAAGGCTTATAATCCATAGACAAGTGCGAACAGAGTTTCTCCCGTGGCTGTTTTTGAAGTTCTTCTGTATGCCCATAGTACCGTTAGTAACTCATCAGGCCAGTTTCTGTTGGTTTTATCCAGCCGCTTATTTAGATTGTTGATGATGACCTTATTCGTTGACTCAGCTTGACCATTAGCCACGGGGTGGTATGGCATTGAAGTGATCCGTTTGATTTGCCAGCTTTCGAAAAATTCTGTGATTTGCGAGCCTATGAATTGTGGGCCATTATCACACACGATCTCCTTTGGTATCCCAAAGCGGCATATTATGTTTGGCCATAAGACGCTTTTAACTTCCTTTTCTCGCACTTGTTTGAACGCTTCTGCCTTTACCCATTTTGTAAAATAGTCGATTAGCATGAGCAAAAACCGTACCTGTCCTTTAGCTGTGGGAAGAGGTCCTACTATGTCCATACCCCATTTCATGAAAGGCCATGGGGATATTATTGGATTCAATAGCTCCGCTGGTCGATGCATGTTATTGGAAAACCTTTGGCATCTGTCGCATTTGGATACGAAGTTCTCGGCCTCTTCTTCCATCTTAGGCCAATAGTATCCAACTCTGATTAGGGTTTTCACTAAGGATCTCCCCCCTGAGTGATTTCCACAGTGTCCTTCGTGGACTTCTTTCATCACAAATTCCGTTTGGTTAGGTCCGAGGCATTTTGCTAGGGGCTCCCCGAACATCTTGCGATATAATGAGTTGCGAATGAGGCAGTACCGTGCAGCTTTACGGCGAAGTGCTTGAGCTGTTTTCTTGTCTTCATGTACGTTCCATTCTGCAAAAAAATTAGGATTTCGTTTCTCCAATCCCAGGTTAAATTATTGAAAGTTACCTCATTTCTATCCAGGTCGATAGCTGAATGGAATAGATGAACGAAGATTGCATTGTCCTTGTTTGTTACTTCCGTGACTGCTGCGAGGCTAGCTAATGCATCTGCTTCAGCATTTTCCTCTCTAGGTATCTGTACTACCTTCCATGTTTTGAATTGTCTCACGAGCTCTCGTGCCTTTTCCAAATATTGTAGCATTCGAGTCTCTCGAGCGATGTAAGTCCCGTGCATTTGATTTACTACTAGTTGGGAATTTTTTTTTATCATGATTTGCTCTATTGAGAGCTCTCTTGCAAGTTCTAATCCTACGATAACAGCTTCGTACTCTGCCTCATTGTTAGTTATAGATAACATTTGATAGCCTACCGTGTCTTTTCACCCGTGGGTGATATTAAGACTATGCCTAAACCGGCACCTTTTATATTGGAAGAACCATCGGTAAATAGGGTCCATAGACCCAGATTAACACCGTTGAAGAGTTGTAACTCTCTCTCCACTTCAGAGACAATACTATTACTAAAGTCAGCGACAAAATCAGCTAAGATCTGAGACTTGATTGCAGTCCTAGGCTGATGTATTATTTCATGCTCACTTAATTCTATAGCCCACTTGGCTAATCTTCCTGATAGTTCTTGTTTATGAAATATGTTTCTTAATGGATACGAGGTCACAACTGTGATTGGATGACATTGAAAGTATGGCCTTAATTTTCTGGATGCCATGATTAGAGCTAAGGCTAATTTTTCTAGATGTGGATATCTAGTTTCAGTATCTAACAATGTATTGCTTACATAATAAATAGGATATTGTTTACCTTTATTCTCTCTTACCAGCACTGCACTTACAACAATTTCCGAGACGGCAAGGTAGACGTACAACCCCTCCCCCTCCTTTGTCTTTGACAGCAACAAAGGTTTTGATAGATAAGACTTTAGGTCTTTGAGAGCCTGTTGGCATTCTTCAGTCCATTCAAACCGATTTTTCTCTTTGAGAAGTGCAAAGAATTTAAAACATTTCTCGGAAGATTTGGAAATAAATCTTCCTAAGGCTGCAATTCTTCCCGTTAGTCTTTGAACTTCTTTTTTCTTTATAAGTACATCAGGTATTTCTTCTATAGCTTTAATTTGATCAGGATTTACCTCTATTCCCCTGTTTGATACAAGGAAACCTAAGAATTTACCTGATTCTACGCCAAAAGCGCATTTTTCTGGATTAAGCTTCATATTGTACCTGCGTAAAATGTCAAAGGTAATATAGAGGTGCCGGAAATGGTCTTCCGCCCGTGTTGATTTTACCAGCATGTCATCGATGTAAAATTCCATCGCTTTTCCCATATGTTGGTCACTAGGGATCCATTTTAATCTGATTATAACCAGAATACGCGTCTAGGAAGCTTAACAATTCATGACCTGCGGTGGCATCAATCATTTGATCTATGTGTGGTAATGGGAATGAATCTTTAGTGCATCCTTTATTTAAGTCAGTATAATCTATGCATACTCTCCATTTGCCATTCTTTTTAGGTACTACCACAGTGTTAGCTAGCCAGTTAGGGTATGTTACATCTCGTATCGAACCAATCTTCAAGGGTTTATGTACCGATTCGTCAATTACTTGGTTCTTGAATGGTCCTTGCTTTATTTTCTTCTGCTTAATAGTACGAAGGATGGATCTTCATTTAGTTTATGAGTCATCACTTCTAGTGGGATACCTGTCATATCTGAGTGGGACCACGCAAAGCAGTCTGCGTTGAATCAATTAACTTACCTCTTCGACTGGGGCCCAGCCTCGTGCCTTTATACACTTTCTATTTAGGTTTTTGTTCAAACAATGGAACAACTTCAAGCTCTTCCGTAGTTGTTTTGATGTGCTTGCCTTCCTCCGGTTCATGAATGACGTCCGGTCTGGAATATACATCCATGTGGTCTAATGCACCTTCCGTGGTAACTTGATTCACCTTCTCGTAAGTACTTTCTTTTGTACCTGTTTTAGCAATAATGCCTTCCGTACCTATTTGGGTAGTAATTTCTTCCATGCCTGTTTGGGCGGTGTTACCTGCTTAGGAGAATCCTTTATCTTTTGATTCTTCCACCTCTACTTTTTTGTTGTAGTGTACCACGAAATTTATCTTTCTTGCGGTTTGATGATCGCCTCTAATATGCTGAATCCCCCATTCAGAGGGGAATTTAATTACCTGATGCAAGGTGGAGGGTATTGCTTTCATGTCGTGGATCCATGGCCTTCCTACGATTACGTTATAAGCCATGTCAGTATCGATGACTTGGAACCTAGTACTTTTGACCCCCTCAGCATAAGTGCTAAGCTTGATTTCTCCTTTTGTTATAACCGTAGAGTTATCAAACCCTGATATGGCTCGTGCCCTTAGGATTACTTGATTCCCCAATAGCATTTCTTCCACGACTCTTAGCAAAATGATATTGACTGAACTACATGGATCAATCAACACTTTTTTTATGTTACATGTCATGAATACGTAAAGATATTACCAAAGCATCGTTGTGAGCAAGCATTAATCCGCCGATATCTGCATCATCGAAGGTTATATCGTCGGCTTCCAGATTTTCACGAACCCGTTTCCATGTGTAATTTGAACTTTGTGGTCGTTTTCCAAACCACTCCGTTTACTTCTTCTCCTCCATGTATCACGTTGATGGTTCTCTTTGGAGAAGGAGGCTTTGGGGGTTCCTGCCTATTCTTCATATATGCCTGTTTACCTTTATCACTAAACAATTCTGTTAAATAGCCCTGTTTCAATAAATTTTCTACTTCACCTTGTAAAAATCTGCAATCTGAAGGACTGTGCCCATGATCGTTATGGAATTCACACCAGTGATCTAGGTTCCTTCTATTTGGATTTGAGCACGTCTCTTTGGGCCACTTAACCTTGTCTCTCATGTTCCTCAATATTGAGACAAGTTCAGTAGTACTTACATTAAAGGTATGATCCCCAATTCGGGTATTACCTCTAGGTCGTTCGTCTCGACCTTTTCTGGATCTAGATGAGGATGAGACTACGTCTCTTCCTAGTGGTCTATAGTTTGACCTAGTGTTTTTGAACCTGGGACAAATATCACGTCCCGAGGGTCTTAAGTAAGGATCGTACCTATTTTTACCTGATCTTCTGTCTGATTCAGGACGTCTGGTTCTGGAATGATCTTCATCTCTTGAACGAGCAATGATATCTTCTTCTATTCTGAGTTTAGTACTATACCTGTTATATACATCGTTCCATGTTGTAGCGAGGAATTCTCTTAGACTTTCCTTAAGTCGTCTCGTAGCTTCTGAGCTTTTATCGTTTAGGTTGCTTGCAAATGCCATGGTTTCCCAATTATCAGGCACCCTGGGTAATTGCATTCTTTCTCGTTGAAACCTGTCTACAAACTCACGGAGTAGTCTTGTGTCTCCTTGTTTTATTTTGAATATGTCTTCCATTCTTTTCTCAACTTTTTGTGCACCAGAGTGTGCTTTTATAAATGAATCTGCAAGCTCAGCAAAAGAGTCAATAGAATTTTCAAGGAGAAGAGAATACCATGTTAGGGCTCATTTGGTAAGTGTTTCCCCAAATTTTTTGATAAGGACTGATTCAATCTCTTGTTTTTTTAAGTCTTGCCTTTTACTCCAGTAGTGAAAGCAGTCACATGATCAAATGGGTTAGTTGTTCCATCATATTTGGGAACGTCAGGCATTTTAAACTTCTTGGGTATAGGCAAGGGTGACACACTTGGCTTCCAAGTTTGTTGAGAATACCTATCAACATCAATGCCTTTGATAATAGGCGGTACTCCAGGAATTAGTTCGATGCGATCGTTCTGCTCCTTCATCTGTTTCTGCATGGTTAGCAGTAAATTTTGTAGTTCAGAGTTATTAGTCATACCTGGTCTTGCTTAGAGAGATTCATTAGGAGTATTTCCCCTTCCTGAGTTCGCCAACCCATATTGAGGATTTTCCATGGTGATGGTATTATTGGGGGGTGGTGTCGCTGGTGCAGGTAATGCTGCCGGTAATCGCCTCACAAATTCTTGCAAAGCTTGTCTCACATACTCTGCAATCATTTGCTTTACTCGATGTTTTTCCACCGTTTGATCATTATTATCATTGTTGTTATTGGATTTTTCTGGGGATTGTTTCCTTGAACCACGTGGGGTTCTGGAAGGTGATGAAACTGGGGTTCCATTCCTTTGTTGGCTGTTGTTGTTGGAGTTCGACATAGCTCAGAGGATATCGCTTGAAAAGCACACAAAGATTATTAGATTCCAGATAACGAAACCAATTTGTTTAACCAAAGAATTAGATCCTTTTACCAAAGCTATTTCTAAGATGAACACGGGTTACTGATAATCAAGGAAATAATACTAAAATAAAGAGAAACGAGTAATAGACAATATTGTCGAAATATAGAAAAGCAAAGTAGATATTATTCCAAAATCAGATGTCCTTACGAGTTATATTTCCTTCCTTTATATAGGAGGTTTCTCAATATAACGTTTGGTTCTTGCAATAATTGCTCATTAATGACTAATTATTGCATTAATGAAGCGTTACCAAGGGAAAATATAACTGTTATGTGAAGGTTACACAATGTCTGGGCTTTTTATTAGGGATTCCTGAATCTATCTGTAATTCTGTCTAGATTCACTCTGACCGTATCCCTTGCTTGTCTCGATTAAAGAGAGTTTCCCGTGGCTGATGAGCTCGAGGGTTTATTGAATCGTGCCTCTTTGTTCCGTACCTCTTCAAAGAATCACATTCGGCTGTCGCGTTCTCCTGTGTCCACATAACTGGTTGAGTTGTCAAGAGTTGGCTTACGTGTGAAACTCTTTTTTACCAATACACATCAGTCACGAAGTGACAGTTTTAATAATGACTTTCACATCAGTATCTTTCCATTTTTTGACGGTTGCCGTCGTGTATAAATACCCATTTTTGCCTTCGCTTCTACGAAAAACTTCTAACTTTCTTTTGCTGCTTGCAAGTCCTTCTTTCATGCAAATATGTCTTCTTTAAACCAAGACCCTAAAAAAGTAATAATAGTCGATTAACTATCTCCTTCTTCGGCTCCGGTCCGGAGTAGGAGGAGCGGTAGATTAAGGAGTTTGGGATCAACACCTTCTAGAGGGTCTTCTTCTTCTCAACGTAACATTACTCCTCCACCAACTTCTAGGGTTATTGTTACTTCATCTTCTTCTAGGGCTAGAGCTTCTAAATCTTCTTCTAAGAGTAGAGAGTCCAGTGAACCACTTCGCGAACCAAAGGTAGATTAGATTGTACCCGCTGAATTTTCTTTCGTAAATGACAGTGAAGCCATAAGAAAACAACTTTATTCCATGACGTCTCATGATCGCGCTAATCTTTACCCTACTCAAATTACTGAGGGTTTGATTTCTCTTGTGCGTAGAGACTGTTATTGGAAATTTGATTTCCGGTCTTCGTCCCCGATGAAAATCAAAGGATAACTTCT